>JAXGGA010001268.1:0-160795 GCA_038373865.1 Uloborus plumipes
TATTTTTATATATAAAATTTTAATTTTAAATATTATATATATAAGAGCTTCCCCCAGGATTAAAAAAGGGCAGGGTGCTGTTTTTTAAAAAAGGGCACTTTTTTCAAGTTTAGGGCATTTTTTTTAACTAAAAGGCATTGAGTCGTCTCAAAGCAATTGTGAGATATCTTACTGTTATTCTTTGCATTACATGTTTTACTGTCTCTTCATTCGAAAGGTTCTTTTGTCTCAGGCTAATTACGTGCAGTTAAAGTTTTATTGTTGCCATAATTTAGCATTTTTGTTAAACACCATTTTAAAAAACTCTAAACCCTAACTAAGTAAAATTGAAGATTTATCAATATTCATTTTATGCCTCCCTCCCCCTCAAATATTTAAAACTGAAGCATGAAAAAAATTACACTTGCATATACATGACTGATTTCTGATAATGAGTTTAAATGAAACAAAATTTATAGTCTGCTTTTTCCCGTGTTGTACATTTTAAAATGCATAAAAACACTTTAGTTAACAATGAGAAAAAATTGCTCAAACATTTAAACAACTGCACATAATCTAGTTTTAACTCAATAGCTCACCTTCAGAATTTTTTCCTCTTGTGTTGTTCAGCTTCAGCATAAGTAACTACAAAATTAAACTTAGGATATCTTAAATAAAATCATTTCAATTCTTCTGGAAATTTGATAACCTCTAAGGTATTTTTGACATATGATTGTTATTGGATGGACATTTATATGAATGAGTTTTAAAGAACTACTAACCAGCTCACAGACACTGAAAAAATGACTTGTAATACAATTCCATATTTATCAATGAATTTATCAGTAACAGTAAATGACACGTCGCAGGGCTGCCAACCTTATTTGGGAGCTATGTGTAGTCAGAAGGAAAAAAAAGTGTAGTTTCCAAAGCTTAAGTGTAGTCTAGCGCGGTTCAAAAATCCTCCCTCCCCAACCATTATAGGCCAATATGCTTAAATCTGTTCTTTACAAAAAACAATTTCAAAAAAAAAATCCCAATTTTAAACAAATTCTTCACATAAAACAATTGCAGGAAAATGGTATTTCATTTTTTTTAATTATTAATAGATAATGTTGATTATACTGTTCTGCAGTCTGAGTTTCTTTAAAAGCAAGTCAAACTGAAAATTTGTCAAATGACAGCAAATTCACAGAAAAACTTGGCAAGCAAATTTCCAAAAGGAATTTTTGATCCAAATTCAGACTTTCATTCTTTTATTTAATTTAGTAACACAACAGGATTAAATAAAGAAAAACAAAAAGTGAAATATTTTATCTATGAAGATTGTTTTAATAACAATGTAAGGTTGCCCGGTTTGCTTAAGCTGCTAGTTCATCAGGAAATTCCTTCAAATGACATGATTTGTTGTTATAAATCATACTTATTTTTTCAATTCATTAAGCATTCCGAGTTTCAGTGCTAAGTTCATTCAAAGTATCCAAACAACAACATCCAAGTTCACTATCCAATCAGGATGAAGACTTTGCGCGCCGCACAGTTCTTCCTATCGTGAGAGAAACAGCTCCGGTGACGTCATCGCTCCGATTACATCATCGATTCGCTCAGGAGTAGAGTGGATGACTTGTGTAGGCGGCGCATGTTTAGCATTCGTTTGAAACGGAAGATGCCATGCGAAATGATCTTGGAATCGACTCAAAAAAGCATCTGGGCGAACCGATGAAAGGACATTCAATACACAAGGAACAAAAAAAAATCTTTAGTTTATATGATTGTTCAAGGAATGCATAGAATTTGCTTCTCCTTGCGTAGTGCGTAGTAAGCTGGATGAATGCGTAGTGACTACGCTAAATGCGTAGTAGTTGGCAGCCCTGCACCGTCAGTATTCTTTTTTAGAAGTATCAATGCTGGAAACTGGTGTAAACAACTCTGCCCCTCCCAGTAAATAAAGCAAGAGAAACCCTGAGTCGAGGATTAAGGAAATGATTGAGAACTTAACAGTGGCTCATCAGATCGAAAACACGTGTTCGTTCGTTATTGCTCCCAAAGTGACAGGTGGAAGATCATCTGTTTAGTCTCTACAATGTCCAAGCCACTTTTATCAACTGATAGTGGAAGGCGTGCATTTCTCAATACCAATCCAAGTAGGAGAGGACGGGGGTGGGGGGTTCGTTATTTTCACTTCGAAAACATCGTAGAATAACAAGGGGAAGTTGAAACTGGTTTGGTACCTTTTCATAGTAACTCTCTTGAATCAAAAGGGCGCTACTTCATAAACAAAGAGGCAACCAGGGCGCCGTTTTACTGGTAAAAGGGCAAGTTGGGCGCATTCTAAGTATCAAAGGGCAGGCAGGGCGCAGCGCCCTCCCGCCCAAGCCTGGGGGAAGCTCTGTATATATATATATATATATATGGAAGTTGAAAAATTGTCCCTTAAGTGTCGAAAGATGCGTAAATTGGAAAAAACAACAAAAGAACAAATTGAAATTTTAGCAAACATTTTAAAATTTACGAAACAATTTAAACAGATAAAAAGAACAAACATGGGTAATGTGCTGCCTAATCTTCAGAGAGCAGGAGCAGCGGTTAGAATATTATTAACTTTGTAGGTTTCAAAAGAGGTAGGCTATTAACAAGTCAGCTGATTTATTATAATACGGCAATAAATGCATAAAATTTAGAAGATTTGAATCAGTAAAATTGAAATTTTTTATGTATTTTCTGTATTATTTAAGTTGTGATTGAATAAAATAAGATATGCTGACAAATTGAATAACCACCCCCCTGCTCTTACCTACAAAGAAAAGAAACAGACACATACCCAAATCCAACAGTCCGCAGCCAAAATCGCAATCCATATTCGGTCCAGGTTTAACATGTAGTTCCTGCTCACTTCCAGCCAACGCTCTTCCTGTCGGACTTTAAACGTTGTCTATCATAAAAGCTGGTAGACTAACATGTTGCCAAAAGCAGTAATTCGGGAAGAAACTACAAATGTTTTATCTGCCGTGTAGAATTTACAAAGAGTTTAGCATAGTAATAAATAAATTCTGATGGATAATTGTTATAATAAAATAAATTAGCAGCAAATTTGAAAACCTGTTTATCAAAATCAGCAGTGTTATTACAGATTTTATAGAATCTCGAAAGTTGTCCTGTAATAATATTGATAAAAACTTTTTTATGCAAATTGGTAAACCAATGTGGCATACTTCTTGTGTAAAAATTAAAATTCTCTCTTTTATCATAGATATCCAGTGTAATATTTTGGTTTATAATTTTAATTGAAATATCGAGAAAATTAGCATTTTTGTTATCCTCGTTGGCTTTATTCAATAGTAAAGTATGTGGATATATAACTTTGAACTCGTTCTCCATATTTTTGTCAACAATTAGAATATCATCTATATATCTGAAGATAGGTCTTTTAACATTAAAGTTGACAGTGTATTTAAATTCGTAGTAAAAAAGATATAGGTTTGCAGCAGAACTGGAATAATTGGTACCCATTCCGATACCGTGAATTTGCTTAAAAGTAAGATTGTTAAAAGTAACAAAGTTGTTAAAAATACAGAAATGACAAATGCTTTCGAAAAAATCCCTATTGATTCCAAGCTCGTCCCCTATGAAAAAAGTGTCATAAATTCTTAAAAGAGTGCTGAAAAGGTCTTCTAAAGGTATATTACAAAATAAATTCTCAAAATCGTATGTGTATACATATTCTGGATTGTTCTTTAATTTATGAACGATTTCAAAACTGTTATCTATACTCCAAAAATGGCTTGATCGTATAAATTTCTTTTTCAAAAAAATGTAGATTTGTTTTAAAATATTTTGTAACTTGATGTTGATGCTTTTACCAAAACTATGTGTAGTTGAGCAAATGAATCTGAATTTAATTGGGGATTTGTGGAATTTAGGTGTCATGAAAATGAAAGGTAGAGACGTTTGATTTGAAATTGAAAAATTGTGGGAAAAATTGGAATTACAAAGTTTTTTATAAGCTAAGAATTTTTTTAAAATTATCTCTGTACTTAGATTGCAATTATCATAATACGATGAGGAATTTAGTTCCTGTAGTACCCTGTTAATGTAGAATTTTTTGCATATAATACCGTAATTGTTGGCTGCTTTATCAATAGGAACGAAAATAAAACTTTTTTAAATTTTTTCAAGAAAACTTATATCTTCTTTCTTCAAAGATTGATAATTATAGCTGTTCTTATTTAGATGAAATTTTAATGATTTTTCGAATTCTATACAAAATTTATCTTTCCATTCTTGGAAAGCTTCGAATGGTATTGCCTGTGAGAGTGTGTCTCACAGGCAATAAAGAGGATGTTTAAGCTCAATATATGCAGTCTATAGTTCTTCATTGGGCAAAACAGCACCAATGCGAGTCTGCAAACTGTACATAAGAACAAAAACCTAAAACTAAAAGCAGGGGTTTCGCCTCGACTAATTAGAAATAAAATTCCCAAAAATTAGCCACCTACAGAAGGGGCCTGCTATGAAAATAAAATCATTCCGCTTGACAAAAAAAAAAAAAAAAAAAAAAAACCAGCAAATCCAATTTTTTATATTTTTTCATCAATCAATTTTTATTTTTTTTGGTTTTGTCACGCGGAATTTCAGGTGAGATGATTTTATTTTCCTAGCAGGCCCGTCCTGTGGGTGGCTAATTTTTGGGAATTTAATTCCTAATTAGTAGAAGCGAAACCCCTGCTTTTAGTTTTAGGTTTTTGTTCCTTTTTGGGTTATTTATTTTTCAAAGTATTGTACAACCTTCGTAGCACCTTTTTTGAGATCTTTCCTTACATTTTTATAAATATTAATTTGTTTGAAAGGGAAGATTTAAATCGCATGCACGTGGTAGTGGTAGTTTATCCATCAATGGTAGTCAAACCACGAACTTACGAACTCAACCGCTAAATCCACCCCGGTTTTTAAAGACCATTTCTTAGTTTACTTTCTCTGCTCTAATGTTCACATTTTGCTTCCGCATTTTAATTATTTCCAGATATAATGAAAAATAATAGTAGCTGCAAATTTATTGAACAGATTGGCGGTAGGTGTAAACCATTCTCTTTTTATTCACAGTACATTTATGTTAAAGTTAAAGTCAAAACCGTTTTTTTTAAAATTATTATTATTTTTATTATTATTTTTTTAGTTAATATATTTGTTTTATTTTAAGTTAAATTTCAAAACCGTTTACTTCAAATAAATTGTAAATCAAAACAATTTTTAAATAAACATTTTAAAAAAATTTAAATCTAAAGACTATTTCCATCAGCTTGATTCGCAATAAAAAGTATAAAATAAAATAAGTATTTGATTTCTTGATTACAATACTAAAAATTTTCATTTGAGTTTAAGATATTTATTTATGTTTCGGTCAATGCTAAATTCGCCACTAAAATTTCAAATAAAAATTTAAAAGAAGATATAAGAGGTTTACTGCTTTGTAGCTTATACGATACCGCTTATTTTTTTTTCTCTCTCAATTTTAATTTTATTGGCTGTTTTAGCATTTATCTATACATCAATACATTAAGATCAACTTAAATTTTTAAGCATTGTCATCTACGAACAAAATATTCATTTTATTTTTTACTTTTTAGTGTGAATCAAGCTGATAGAAATAGGTTTTAGATTTAACAAAAATATATTTTATTCTGGTGAAAATTAACTTTCAGGAATTATTTAAACGTTGTAAAATGTAAAACAAACCAGAAAATAATACCCCTGAGCCCTGAGCTTTCACATCTCAGCCAAAAAGAAAACTGCTGCTTTGCAGTGATAAGAACTACATAATCATTTCCTCTGTTATTTGCGCCAAACTATCAACGTTGGCTGTCTAGAATATTTGCTTTATCATACAATAATATTTATAAATAAAAAATTTATTTCAAATATTAAATGTATAAGAAATAATCAAGTTTAAGAAGCATCAGCGTTTAACTTGCATTGAAAAACGTATTGCGAAGGAGAGGTGACGTGGTGTATATCAGGCACGAATGACGTTAAGCCAATCAGGAATCGTTTCTCCTTGCAGCACTTTTGAGGCGATTAAAGTACTTAATAAGTAATTAAATAATTTTATTTGCGGAAAATGAATTGGATTTTCGAATTTAGGAGATCATTTTTGATAAGATATCACAAGAATTTGGAAATTTTAAGAGATGCTGTAGTTGTCCATTGCTCTTAAACCATGTGTTAAGTATGGAGCAGTTTTTTTTAAATTAAAAAATTGTTTATTGTAGACCATTCATTCAAGATTATTTGTTATAGATCCCAAAGAAAAAATTGTGTATTTTTATTATTTCAACATACATTGATGGGCAACCACCTGAAAATTGTGCATGGTTTTGTAAATGGATTGAGGATGCTTCTTGTGATTTTCGTGTCTCCAGTACATTATTTAGAGGGCTGAAATTTGCAGTGTTTGGATGTGGCAGTTCTTTATATGAAGATAACTTCAATAAGGTGAGCAATGAAATATGGTTATTTTAAGCTGCATCTACTAAATTGGTAAAAATTCGAACAATAATTATATATTTACAGACTAAATAAAATATCTCAAGTAAAAAATTTTCTTCTTTAGGAACCTTTAAATATACAGTGAAATCTCACTTATGCGCCGGCCCAAGGGACCAACAGAAAAAGGCGCATAAGGGAGAGAAACGTATTAGTGAACAAGCATATTTAAAGGACTAAAACACAACATAGGCTCTAATGAGAGAATGAAAAAGAATGTTTCTACAGAAAAGAGCATATTACTAAAGATTACTATGGTTTAGCAATTACTGAAACGTAACTACAATGATAATGAGAAAACAAAAATTGTAGCATACCTAATTACAAAGTGTTCCCTTTAAAACAATCCATAATAGGTAATTGTCCCTTTCCGAATTCTAGTTCATGCGGAAAAAATGCCTTCCGTGAGCAATAAAGGTGAAAGATTAAAAAGGAAAAGGAAGAAACATGCTTATTTTTTAAAGAAAATAAATTATATTTTTGACACTTTACGGAAAATTCGGCGCATAAGTGAAATATTTATCTTTCAAGCGACGCATAAACGAATGATACTACCATTATTTTGCTATGGGATGTGCTTGGACCATTTAAAATCGTCGTATAAGTGTAAAAGGCGCATAAGCGAGGTGGTGTATAAGTGAGAGTTCACTGTATATATATTTGAATATATATATATATATATATATATATATATATATGTTTTAGCTTTTCAAATATTAGAGATGTGGGTCAAGAATATCCTCTGATTATAGGAATATTCTCCTGAAACTGAAATTCAAAATATATTTATTAATTATTGTAATTGAAGTAAATGAAAAACATCGTAAACACTATTAAACAATATAGTTGATTCTCTATTTAAGGACTTTCAAGGGACCATAAAAAAAGTCCTGAAACACAATTTTTCTAAAACTGTAATTAGTGATCAAAGACGTGGAAAGTCGTCATAAAACAGAAAACCAACTGTACATACATTGTAAAACATGTTGATAAAAATGCTTTTTTAAAGAATTGCTGTCCTACTATGAGTTTAATTGAACTGGATTAATTTTGAATTAAATTTACTAAATGAATATGTTGCGAACTAAAATTTTTAATTTTCAGGTATATTTAAAAGACAAATAAAAAAACTAAAAAACTAAAGTTGTCCCAGAGCAAGGACAAATTCACAGCATCAGCGCTTGAGCACCCCAGTTCTTGCTCCATGTCCCTGTTTAAAATAAATTAGTCTTTTTTTTTTTCCTCTATAATTTAAAGTTCATGAAACGTGCCTTTTTTTTTCAGGCTTCTGTCAACCTGCATGTTGCATTGAGCAGATTAGGAGGATCACCTATTTTGCCATTGATGAAAGCAGATGAAAATTCTCCCAGTGGAGGTATCAGAAATGAAAAACATTTTTCAAATCTCCAGTTATCATATTTTAAATGTGTAATTACAGTTTGTACTTAGCTGAAAAATTTAAATATTTCTGAAGTTTTTCCATTAAATATTTTAGATAGCTTTTTTTTAAATTTATTACAATGGAGGTGTTTCTTAAAGCAACAAAAGCACATTTTCTGAAAGGGAATGCTTCAAAACATTGGATTTAACCATTTTTTAAATAATTTGATTTAGTTATTATTTTAATTGGTGCTTTCATTTCATTTTTTACCCTTCTGCACGTGGCGTCCCAGTTGTCAACCTCGGCGACTCTTTGAATCTTTGCTGGCGCCAAGTCTTTTCTATTGTAGTTCATCAGTTTACAAAACAAAAAGTGCTACATTTTTTTTTTTTTGAAAATCCTTCTGTGCACCTATTTTATTTATTTATGTATTTTGACTATCATTTTTTTATTTCTTGCATTAAGTTAATAAATATATCCCTAAACATTAAAAATAAATAAAAATAGGTCTCTTTTCTGGGTCTACCACTGTACCTGTGTTACACATGCACACAACCACATGTGTTTAGGTAGTTTAAGTATCTTCGTACAATTTCTATTTGTCTGTTTTAGGCTTGGAAGAATCATTTGATTTCTGGAAGAAAAACCTTTTATCAACTGTACGCAGTAATGAAGATTGCAGTTTTCAGAATGAGATTGAGGTATTTGCTGTCAAATCAATAATAGGGTCATTCCACGTCAAGTGATCCAAAATCTGAGAAAAATTTTAGCTTACATTTTTGTATTTCTTACACATTTGGCTCATCAATTGTACCCCTTGAGGTAATCAAAAGTCTCATTTTTTGGATTTTTATCTCTATTATTTTTTCATTTATGAGACTGAACTTTGGAAAAACTCTCGTTTTTCCATGGATAAGGGAACATAAAAGGGACCATAACTCGGCACCAAATATAGATAGAACGATTTGGTAAATGGCATTTTAAAGTACGTTAGTTGCCGCTTAATCTGATATGCAACATGACTAATTTGATAAAAATTTTCCTTTTCAAAAAATGAAATTTAAATTTCAAATTTAAATTTCTCAAAAAACATATAATGAATTTTTTTGAAAAAATTCTCAAAAATTCTTGTGTATTTTATCTATGTTTTTACAAATTTTTAGATTGGGATCTCAATGGGATCATATTTTTTTGAATTTTTGAATAAAACTGTATAGGAAAAAAATGATATTTTTTAGATTCTATTTATTTAAATACTAAGTTCTCTTGCTTGTGATGGTCTAAAAAGTAGTAAACAAGCATGAATATGTTTAAAGTGAGCTGGCATGAGCTTATAGATTTGTCAGGTAAACCCCCCTACCCCTTTCTCCCCTGCACAACC
This sequence comes from Uloborus plumipes, assembly GCA_038373865.1. Classification (NCBI taxonomy): domain Eukaryota; kingdom Metazoa; phylum Arthropoda; class Arachnida; order Araneae; family Uloboridae; genus Uloborus; species Uloborus plumipes. The sequence continues at coordinate 9,282 of JAXGGA010001268.1, forward strand.
ACTCTTTTTTAATTCAAAACTGTTCAAAATGTTTAAAAAAACAAAAACTCTTTGATACAAAATGAATAGTAAACTTATTTAAAGTGGGGAAATGGGTTTCCTTATAACTAGACGAAGTATCCCCCTCCCCACCCAAATATATCTAACCTGGGGATTGAGTTGAGGATTATTTTCATCCTAGGTATATATATTGTTTTTCAGACGAAGTATTTCTTTTTTCGATCCGAACTTCAAAGTGTACTTCCATTCAATATCTGAAATTTAACTTTATGATTCATTTCATCTTCTACCCCAGCACCAATCTTCAATTTTGAAGGGAGGAAATAAATGGATCGCCCCAAGATCATAGCAAACAGCAAAATAGCAGTTTCTCCTTGTTCTCATCGTTTTTTCTATTCTTTTCGCACAAAACTGAAAATAAATCAAAATATCAGATTATATATCTGTGTCCCCATAACTATCTTTCCACATTATCTAGTGTGCAGCTGTTATTTATTTTTTTAAATCGTTTGTGTTCTTTTTCATTTTGTTGTAAAGGAAAGTAATGCAGCAAGATATATCTATATACATATATTAAGTAAACATTGCTTTTTTGAGCACAACCTCACATGTTTTTTTAACTTCTTTACAGATTGCTCCCCCCCCCCCTTACCCTACTTTCCCACTCCAAACTTTTATTTTTTTAATCATTCCGCCTAACCCCATTTCAAAGCCTTAGTCTCTACTGATGTCTGGTAGTGTTTCAGTTTGTTCTGTTTGTTACTCTTTCCTATTAGCTCATGAGCTTTGTCCAATAAGAGAAAGGAAAGGCAGTGATGGGGACTGACATATCAGGGGTCTGGCCAGAGGAAATTCGGGTCCGTTAACGGACCATTCACAAAAATACGATCAAGCAAAACGGACCCTTCACAAAAATACGATTGAGCAAAACGGACTCTTCACAAAAATACGGTCAAGTAAAACAATCTCTTCACAAAATGCTGATCAAACAAAACGGACATTTCACCCATTATCCATTCAAAAAGCAAATCTTATATCAAAATAACTCATAGCATATTTCTGTGTAAAAGCCCATAACTTTTGGGCCTTTTCTGAAGTTACAGAAGGGAATTGCTTATCCGCCACTTTTTCAGAAAAAAAAAAGTCGGCACACTTCCTGTCTACTATGCTCCTGCTTCTTTTAAAGAAATTAACAACTTAAAAAAGGTAGTTGTTTTGCTTAATAGTTCTGCTTGTTTGTTTTATCATATGCAAATCAAAATAGCTTGCTGTGATGTTGCTGTTATAGATTTCTCTGGAAATGCAGAGTAAGGATTTTTCTCCCAGCTCTTGACTTAAACAAAAAGAAATTAACAACAATTGCAATTATCTGCGAAATGAACTTAGAACTGCAAACAGAAACAAAAAAAAAAAAGCTAGAATTGGAGAAAAAATAGGATTGCTTCTGATAGAGCGACCAGCTATTTAAAATTATCCCATCTGACGTTTTTGGTGCGACTTTTCGGCCTTATTTTGGCAGGAAATTATTATTATTATTCTTTTTTTTTAATTTAATGCTTGCAAGGGCGGTGTTTTGGTTATATTCATGACTAATTTATATACTTTTCGTCTGTTAATATTGGAAGTTCGGTAGTATTGTTTGTTTTGCTATGTCTCTCTACTTTCGTATTTTTTCCTCCGAATTTTTGGCGAATACGGTCGGTGATTATTAAAGACATTCATCATATAAACCTGATGAAATGCAATTCTAAAATTATTTGACTTTGATAAATTATTTTATTTACTGTTTTTATACTTCTGACGTTTTCATGTTGAAAAATGCCTCTCTGCATCCGATATGAAAATCAAATTTTACTTATTTTTCAAGCTAATTACTCTTTATTAGGAGGCAAATAAATGAAAATTCGCTTTATTTTTTGTTCAGATCATTATTTTATAATTTTTAAAGCAAAATTAACTGTTCTTTTATGAGTCTAAATGTTAAACACTGGATGGATCGTTTCATTTTATTTTTCAATCAATTGTGTCAACAGATATTAATAATATGTTTATCATAGACTTTTAAAATGCCGTTGTGATTTTTTTTACCATAATGAACTCGTTTACATGCCGTTTTTTTTGCGTTTGATGCACTTGGAAAACTGCAATCTCTTTGCATCCGCTACAGAAATCAGACTTTTCGCATTTTTGATGTTTAATACGCTGTTTTAAGAGGAAAATAAATTAAATTTATTTTTATTTTTAATTAAATTCAAAAAAAGTATTTTTTTTTTGCTTTTTTTTCAAAATTGTTTGATTTTCACAAAATTATTTGATTTTTCACAAAATTATTTAGTTTTTCACAAAAAACGGACCCTGTGAAAAATCCTGGACTGACCCCTGCATATAACGTGACACTTTGATTTCTTTTCAGTTTTGTGTGAAAATAATGGGAAAACATTGTGAGAACAAGGGGAAACTGCTATTTTGCTGTTATGATCTTGGGGCGACCCATTTATTTCCTCCCTTAAAAATTGAAGATTGGTGCTGGGGTAGGTGATGAAATGAACTATAAATTTAAATTCAGATATTGAATGGAAGTACACTTTGTGAAGTTCGGATTGAAAACGAAACACTTCGTCTGAAAAACAATATATACCTAGGGGGAAAATAATCCTCAAATCAATCCCCAGGTGAGACGTCATATTAGTATAGCGTTAATGGTATATTTGGGTGGGGGAAGGGTTGTACTTTGCCTTGTTATAAGGAAGCCCATTTACCAACTTTAAATAAGTTTACTATTTTGTATCAAAGAAGCTTTTTTTTAGCATTTTAAACAGTTTGGGGGAAAAAATGGTTGGGTCAGGAAGGAAGGGAGGGGGAGCTGACCAATGTACAAGTTAATGCTAGCTCCCTTACCTAGAGTAAAAATAATAGTCAATTCAATCCCCAGGTTAGACGTCATAATAGTACAGCGTTAATGGTATATTTGGGTAGGACGGGGATACTTCGTCTAGTTATAAGGAAACTCATTTACCAACTTTAAATAAGTTTACTATTTATTTTGTGTAAAGAGTTTTTTTTTTTTTAAACATTTTGAACAGTTTTGAATTAAAAAAGAGTGGTTGTGCGGGGGAGGAAGGGGGGAGGAGGGTGAACCTCACAAATCTATAAGCTCATGCTAGCTCACTTTAAACATATTCATGTTTGTTTTCTACTTTTTAGACCGACACAAGCAAGAGAACTTAGTTTTTGAATAAATAGAATCTAAAAAATATCATTTTTTTCCTATACGGTTTTATTCAAAAATTCAAAAAAATATGATCCCATTGAGATCCCAATCTAAAAATTTGTACAAACATAGATAAAATACACAAGAATTTTTGAGAGTTTTTTCAAAAAAATTCATTATATGTTTTTCGAGAAATTTAAATTTGAAATTTAAATTTCATTTTTTGAAAAACAAAATTTTTATCAAATTAGTCATGTTGTATATCAGATTAAGCAGCAACTAACGTACTTTAAAATGCCATTTACCAAACCGTTCTATCTATATTTGGTGCCGAGTAATGGTCTCTTTTATGTTTCCTTATCCATGGAAAAACGAGGTTTTTTTTCCAAAGTTCAGTCTCATAAACGAAAAAATAATAGAGATAAAAATCCAAAAATTGAGATTTTTGATTACCTCAAGGGGTACAATTGATGAGCCAAATTTGAAAGAAATACAAAAATGTAAGGTAAAAAACGCTACTTGACATGGAAATGACCCAATATTGCTTGAAGTATGTTTATAATCTATAAATTGAATCCATTAATTTGTAATTTTAGGATGATGTTTCTGAAAGCAGTGAGGAGGACGATGTTATGGATGTGGAGGAACTTGGCCATGCTGTTAGTAGCATGAAGAAAAACCTGGTTAGTTAGCTTTTTTTTAAAATAAATTCATGTTTATTTATATCTACTAGTGATTTCCCCTTTACAATAAAGTTAAAACCAAAGTCATTAGAATAGAAATATATTTGAACCTTTTTGATGCAAATTCTAAATAAAACTATCAAGTTGGATTAATGCGATTTGTGGCATTTTTTTTTCTCGTAGATAACCATAAAAATTCAAAGAATTAAAATTTAATCTGTTGCCAGGTTCTATTTGTTAACAAATAAATACTTGAAATTTGTTTTAGTATATTATCTGCAAACTTTAGAACGGTTTTCAATTTTTTGAGCACTTTTGCTACTAAATGCTGACTTAAGGATCTAAATGGATCAATTAAGGCATTATTTAACTCTGAATTTAAATAGATACTTTTATTACAATTTTTATTCGCTCAAGATCGTAAATCTTGGCACTGTAGCACAGCCCCAATGCTCAAATTTGAAAATCAACAAAACTTACTTGTTGCAATTGTACATAAGATCCAAACATTATAAAAAGACACCGAAGAAATTTTTGTGGTGGTCACTACATACCAGCTAGAATGAAATATAATTAGAGAAAGAATGGAATAAAGAAAGTGATTTTTCATTTTGGCAGTAAGGTCAGTTGCATGAAGTATCTTAAAATTAGATTCATTTATAATGAGTTTGGTTAATATATTAGAATGTATTATCTTCATTTTGTAGAACAGCAAAGAAGTCAAAGAAATGATAACACCCATCCTTCGAGAATCTCTTACAAAGCAAGGTTACAAGCTTCTTGGTTCCCACTCTGGTGTTAAAATGTGTCGATGGACTAAATCTATGTTGCGAGGCAGAGGAGGTTGTTACAAGCACACATTTTATGGCATAGAAAGCCACAGGTGCATGGAAACAACTCCAAGTCTTGCCTGTGCAAATAAATGTGTGTTTTGTTGGAGGTATGTAATATATATATATATAGAAAGGCCAGGGGGGAAAAAGATGAAGGTCACTTTTTCGTCAATTTTGAGATATTAGCGCTATCTAGGGGCTATAAAGGATTAATATCATCTGGTAGAACAACAAAGGGTTAAAAAGATGAGAATTGACCGAAATGTGCATGAAAACTCTTATTAACTACAAAGAGAGTTGCGAGAAATCAAACTTTGTTCTTCGTTTTTCTCGAAATCGCTTTTGGTCACTTTCATCTTTTTTCATCCTGGCCAGGGTTGGCAAAGGTGGACCCAGCCCAGAAAAATCCACCCGGGTTTTTCTAAGTGGGTTTTTGTTAATTTCTAAGTTATCAACAAAAAAAGTCAATAATAATATCTCATCTAAATTATACATACAGGGCGAGGACTCAGTCACCTTTCTCACCTTTAGTCACCTTTTGAAATTTTGGTCACTTTTTGTCCCCTTTTGGAATTTTAGTCACCTTTTTAAACCTTTCTTGAAATGTGTTTTAGAAAAATCCATTTTTGATTCATGAAATTTTTGAAAAGTATGAATATTCTTTTTCTTACCTGAAAATAAATGGAATTTTGAGAAAAAAAAAAGCAAAAATCTGTCATTCAACCATTAAAAAAAGTTTTTCAACTGTGGCTCATTCACAAAACAAAACCTTTCAGAAGAAACTGTTTAAAATTTTCAAGAGGAAACAAAAAAACAAGTGCACCTGTTCCAAGGATATTTGGCAGGGTTTTTTTTTTTTTTTTTTGTTCTTGAAACAAAATTATGTTGGTGATTTGCATAGAAATGGGGGAAAAACAGGGTCAAAGTTCTTATGTTTACTGTTATATTCTTATCTCTTTTCTGCTCTACCCCCCACCTTCCCCAAAGAAAAAACTGGCTGCTGTTTTCACCCCTTTTCAAATTTAGTTTCATGTTCTAACAAATGCTTTTTCTATGCCATACTGCAAGTCTCTTTGACCTTGAAGCATGTGTGTAAGGCATCATTGGAAAAATACTCTTTAATTTGCAGAAAAAATGTAATGCAAAAAAGAAAATATCAGGAAGAAAGAAGTTATATGGGAAACATCTTTTTTTTTTAATTTACTGATTTTTTTACTAATCCTTTAAAATACTTTCAGTAAATACTTTCAGGTTAATACTTTCAGTATTAAATTTAATGTTTTATTCTTTTTTCTCCAAAGTAGAGATAAATAAATTTAAGTTTCATCATATCGGATTGTAGATGTCCTATACTGGTTTAGGAAACTTTTTTTGTACAATCTTAAATTTAAATTACTTAAAAGCCGAATAAGAAGCGATGACATAGCTAAATTCATTTGCTATTCTTCATTCCTAAGTAGCAAGTCCTCATTGCTTTCCTTCCAGACATTTTTAAAAACACACTGGCTAAAATTCTAAAATCTTTTAACTATTTTTAATTTGGACAACTATTGCACATTTCAATGAAGGAGTAACTTGCCATGCTTTCCTCTTTCTCCTGGGAAAAGGAGAATTCAGAGCTCTACTTCGTAGATTGTTAATACAGTGAACTCTACAGGGTCACCAACAGAGAAAAGTCTCATTCTTTGGCAAGGAGTTTGTGATAAATAATTCGATGATACTTTTGAAGTTTTTTTTCCCAAATTATTTTTAAGTAATGTAACCCAACAATTTAAGGATCTTCATTTGTGCAACCATACCGAATTTTGTGCAATCTGGTTTCTTAATTTTAGTTGCAGAGTTAACTTTTTAAAAAAATTTCATCACCCTCATCCGTAACTGAAATTATTGTAGATCAAGAATCCATTCTGCAGCATCGAAAGTTTCATTCGTGTCAAGCGCAAATATACTTTACAAAGCATTGTCTGTAACGTCTCAGTTTTTGTTTGATGTCCGAAGCTAACGTTAAGTACTTTGCAATATTGTAGTTCAGAGAATTTGTAAGCCAGCCTCCTGACACTTAATCGTCATAATATCATTATATCTATCAGTTCAAGGGTTTTAGTTTTTATCTATATGTTTGAGATCGACATTTTTTCCTCAATTTTGGAATTTTTTCAAAAAGTCTTCACGTGCCACACTGTGGGTTGGCCACCCCTGGTCTATGTGATATTATCACATTTATTTCAAGTTGTTATTTTCAAACTTTGGAGATTCTTATTGTTTTTCATAATGTAAAACTTTTCTGTAAACGTTATATTTGAAATGCACAATTTTGACTCCTGCTAAGATAATTTTATTATTTAAGATTCACTGATGATCCGGAATAATATATTTCAGTTTCTGATAATACTGAGTATCAAATATGTTCACAATGTTAGAGGTAGGTTTAAGGGCACCAGTTTTTCAATGTCTTGACCTCTAATGTTTGCTCCCGCTCCACATTACAAATCTGCATACTATTTTTATTACTATTCTTTATAGCTCTCTCAGTTTAAAAAAATAATGTCAAGTTTCAAAATTTCAATAAAATCGTTGCTAAGCAATCTTGTTAAGTGATAGTTCGCTGCGACAGATGAGTTGACGAACCGTTGCTTTGCCTTCCACGACTGGTAGAAATTTAGAAATGAACCGACAACATTGGAAATCGCTTTTTAATGAAATAAATGAATATTTTCTGTTGGAGATTTCTTTATATTTCTCTCTGCAGAAAATTTTGTAAATAATTTTTTTTTTATGAATTTTAAAATTCTCTAATGTTTGAGTTAAATTTTTAAAACTATTATTGCGTGTCATGTGTAATGTTTCAATTTTTCTGTATCCTGTAAATATTTTACATATTTTTAAAAAAAAAAATTGTAATAATAATAGTTAATATGATTTTTTAATAACTTCATTTAAAATTACTTTTTGTAGCTCTCACAGCAAAAATAAATTACTAATGCATTGGAAAGAAATTTTTTATAAGTTTAACATGTAATTTTGCTGATGTATGTAAGGATTTGGTAAAATTAAAAAGAAAAAAAAAACATTTTCACAGCACAATGTTCACAAGACTTAAAATATGATATAAAAGTTTTTCTCTCTTCAGTATTGGAGATATTTTCAGAACATCCCCTCCCCCCCAAGCAAAAGACATTACACTTGTATTCATATGAAATAATATCTTCAGTTTTATACTTCAATATTATTTTATTATCACCTTGTAAATTATCATTTTGCTTCAATTAAAGTTTCTGATTTTTCAAATTTTATTTTCTCACTCATTCTCTATTGTCAATTCTTTTTAGTGAACATTTATGCTTTGTATTTACAAAGAAACAAGAAAAAGAACGCCGATAATTTTGCAATGAGCTATTAAAAATATGAAAAAAAAAATATGTTCATTAAATACATTGTCATTATCTTTACTTCATAATTTCAGTTGTTAATTTAATTGATTTTAAAGAAAAATCTTTGAACATAACAGAGTTTACACTGAAAGTTTTTTAAAAATATGTCCTAAAACAGTTTATTTTGTTACTTCCAGCCCTATCATATTCATATTCAGAATCTAAGTCTTTTAAAATACACTAGCTCCTCGTTATATCGCGCCTCGTTATATCGCTCATTCGGATATATCGCTCTTTTCTTTTGTCTCCCCCCCCCCAAAAAAAAAACTTTTAATTCGAAACCATTGTTGAGAAAATATGTAAGGTGCTCAGAAAAGGTCTCTTTCTCATTTATTTTTGTGGCAAAAAAGACACGGTATAGGTCAATTACAAATTAGCAGGGAAGAACGATCGGCTGATGATACAGCAGCAGCATGTTTTCTGGTGAATTGAATAGAAAAATCGTTGAGCTAGACTTGGTAGATGAGCAAATCTATAATGCTGATGAAGTTGCTCTCTACTGGAAAATGCTTCTAGATAAAACTCAAGATTTCAAGGCGAATAAATGAATTTTTATGTATGTGTACGTATAATTTACTTGCATGCTGGATCGAAAACTATTTTCAATGACCTCGGTTAAATCGCGCTTTTTCTTGTCCCCCGAAAAGCGGGATATAACGAGGGGTTACTGTAGTATGTAGAGGTTATTTTGGTAAAAGTCAGAAAAAAGGATATCCGTTTTCTTCTTTTTGAATTCTTAACAAATTATTTTTGATCACCTTTTAGTTACTTTTTTGTCACTTTTTAGTCACCTTTGTTTTAAAATTTGTCACCTTTCTCACCTTTTTCTAAGACCATCAGTAGTCCTCGCCCCTGTACATAAAAATAAGTAAGAAATCAAGGTTTATTTGAGATAATTTTTCTTAGAGTAATTATTTATTTTATAAAATAATTATTATTTCAATTTTCAAGTGATCGTCCAGAAAATTTTTCTAAGTATGATACTATTTTCTGTTGCACAATACTTATTATTATTATTTATTATTTTTATAGCAAATTTCAAATTTTAAAATAAATTGAAAATGAACCATTGATAAACTTCTTGTAGATGGAAAAAATTGCTTAATTAATGTTTTATGATAATTTTGATTCAACATAGAAGTCAAATAATGACAAAATAAAAATAATGAATGAAACATATATTTCAAGTGATTTACACAGATTAACACATTGAAACAAATCATAACAGTTTACCACTCAAAATCACATTCACTTTTGTTTTTGTGATAATATTTATAGATCTTAACCAATTTTTCACGTTGCTCTTAAGAATCACAAATGTTTAATTTACTAAATCTGGTACAATATTTTCCGTTTTTACGCTCGCGAATTTGTACTTCTCGAAATTGAAATTTTTGTATGGAATAGTTGCTACTGCAATTTTTACTTTTATTCTGGAGCAAGAAAAACCAAGTTTTGCTCTTCATTTCTTCTAACCCTATTGCATTTAGTATATGATAAATTTCAAGTGCTATACTATAGAGGTACCATACCACTGTCTTGAAGCACTAAACCCTTTCTTTGATTAAAAAAAAACAACAAAGAAAATGCATCCCCGTACAATTTATCACTACTAAAATATTATAACAAGCATTTGTTAATAAATTTGTAATTCTTGCAAAGTGCTAATGTTAACCTTCTTTCATAAGATTATTTAAAAAAAAAAAAATCCCCCCCCCCCTTCCCCATCTGAAATTAATCAGTTTTGGTTTTGATAATAAGAGGGGGGGGGAGACACTTACCTTATCTCAGATACACACCTATCATTGAGATATCCCTTATAAAAATATGCAAATGACATGACTAGATATTGAAGCAGGCTACTTAATGAGAAAAGATGATTCTTTCTATTAATAAACAAGTGCAAATGGTTTTAATTATTCAATGGTGTACATTTAAGTTTTTGAAACTTCCACACCCTAAATATTCCTGTATTTGTAGGAAAGCCCATTTGCAACAGTTCTTCTATTTTATAAGAAACAAGTGATAAAAGTTTATAGCTGAAACCATTGTCCAAAACTTCTTAAATATACACATTAAATATTACAATTCAGTTGATGATATTATTAATTGATTTGTTAATAATATTAATTAATTCATTGACATTGATTAAATACAATTCAGAGCTTTAACTTAATAAATATATTTTTATATGAATGAATTCATACATTATATATCAATACCCGCATGAGAAATAAAACTTAAATATACAAAAACCCAGAAAAACCCAGGCGGGTTGTTTTTTTTTAGAAAAACCCGGGTTTTTGCCAACCCTGATCCCGGCCCTTCATATATATATGTAACGATTTATATAGATTGAGTTTAGAACATCTTATTTTTCACATTTTACCTATATATATATATACTCACTATTGAAACTTATTCAACTCAAAAGGACCTTTGAAAGCAATTGATCTTAACCGTGATGTGTTGTATCCGACGAAGAATGCAGGGAATAGCAAATGTAGTTTGTTTTAAACATTTTTTGAATTATCATGTATTGGCATGGTGACAATATGTTTCATTTTGATTGCTAATCTTGACTAAATTTCAATGCAATTTATTCATTGTTTTATGATAGGTTTTATGGAAAGTTTCTAATTTCAAAGTTTTTGATTGTAAGTTCTGCTGAGCTTCTGTTTATGGCAAACAGGCTTGGAGTAATCGCCGATTACGTAATCGTAATCTGTGTAATCGATTAAATTTTTTAGTAATCGTAATCATAATCATAATTAGGAAATGGGACTCTCGTAATTGTGTAATCGTAATTTTAATCAAGTATTTCTTCCGTAATTGTAATCTAACTTTAAATGGGAATTTCGGGGGTTCTCCCCCGAAACTTTTTTTGAAATTGTAACTGTAAAAACGCAGTTTTAGACGATCTGCGTTGATGTTAGAGAAGGGGAGATTTAGGGCCCACCCTGGAACTTTTTCAAAATTGAAGGATCATCTTTGGTAAGAGGACAGACAAATATTCGAAAAACGTGATGTCAGTTGACTTTCAATGATGTTAGGACAGGAATTTTCGAGAACTCTCCTTCGGAAACAAAAGTTTAAGTCATTTGAAACGAAATATAGGTCAATCTTAAATGTTGTTGACAAGACAGAGAGGGAAACGGAGATGCCTCCTTTTTTAATAAGATGCGTTTATTCAAGCTGAAATGCGGCAAAAGAAAAAAAATATATATGGTTATACTCCCACATCTCACATTTTAAGCTCACGTTACAGTATTCAAAATTCATGCATTTGATCATAACAATGCAAAAACTTAATTTGAAGAAAAATTAATGTTTTTCGTCCTGCTTTTATTGTGTCATAATTTTTACTTTTGATAAAAACAAATAATTAAAAACGATTAAATATAAGTTTTTAGAGGGAAGACTCTAAAAAGTTCTGACTTCTTAATATACAGTGTAATTTACCAGGAAAAAAATTTCCTTTATAATTATTTATCTGGCATTTTGATCTTTAACAATGTGTGAGAAATCTAATTTTTTTTTTTTTTCTTTTAATTTCATTTATTTTTATTATTACTTCTTACCCTCTCCTCCATGCAAGCATCTGTTTTGCTTCATTTGTGCCTATGCTGAGAACGATGCTTTCACCTAATTTTGAAAGTTCCATTTTGAAATTTAAATTTCTTATCTAACAATAAGGTTTGAAAATTTCAATTTAAAATAATTTGTATATAAGATAAATAACTTGTGTTTTTAATGATAATTCAGTTCTTTTTAAAGATTTTCGTGGAAATGCAGCGATAAACTTTTAAAAAAGAATTTAGTTATCAAAATCATACTCAATCAAACAAGCCTTATTATTTCATCACTTGAAAGATAAAACAGACTATTTTCCACATAAACTATTTCTTAGTTATTTGAAAATATTATTCTAATTTGGAAAAAAATATTTCGCTCATCAACATTACTATTATTGAACGTTTTCTTTACAACTCAAATTTCATAAAAATGTATGTCAATTAGTAACTACAAAAATAAGAAAATAGTATACACGAAAATACAGGTAATTTTCTCTTGCTGTGTATTATTTAACTTGTTCAAAAATTTAAATTACTTCGATCAAAAATAAGCATCTTAATATTGATTTGTATATTATTGAAAATATTCCAATCAAATATATTGTATTGTACATTGTAAATAAATACGGAAAAACATTTTAGCTAAAAATTGCCCGCCTTTGAGGACCTCTCCACTGATAGCTTTTCGATATTGAAACTCAAAAAACCTTTTGGATAAGTTTTAAAGGGGGGGGGGGGGGATTTGGGCAAAGCCCGATCATTCTGACATTGGACAAGGGGCGCATTTCTATTTCAGGGCCCCCCCCCTTCTCATATCAGTTATGTGTTACAAGTAAAAAACATCTTACGATACCAGAATGAAATAAAAGTTTTGTGCAAAGATCAATTAAAAAAAATAACAATGCTACCAAATTATTAAGACAAAAATATACGTCAACATACACAGTAGGCTGTTAGTATTAATAGTAAAATACACAATAGGCATTTTAGTATAATTTACACTAGGCATTTAATATTAAGGAGGCGTTGGATAAAGTAAGGGGATTGTGGGCCCCCCTGAAATCTAAGAGGTGGGGCTTGTGCCCCGCGTGCCCTTGCGGTAATCAGGCTCTGGATTTGGGGCTCTCCCCCGGAAATATTTGGAATTCAAGTCCGAAACCTTTGTGATTAATATTTGCGAACCAGTATACATAATAAAAATTAAGTTATAAAAACCAATTGCCCTTCCCTTGAAAAATTCCCAGATTCGCTCTTGAGGACATACATTAGTATTTCCTTCAATGCATAAGCAATTTGTTGTACTGATGTCTTAAAAATCGCTCCATGTGCTCACTCTTACCGGTAAAGGTATACAAGACATTTTATTATATCTTTATGTTATAACAAGAACAAGAAAATGAGTAAAACTTACAGGATTTTGATTTATTTCCTCCAAATATGATACTCTTTACTGGATAGGATATGCCGCACTGTACCGAAAGATAGCACTATGCTTTATGAAAGGAGTTGCTTTTTACAAAGAAAGATCCTTCTCTAGGCTGTTCTCCGAAAAATTTCTTGTCACATCATTTGGCAAAACATCTGGACACATTAGTGCCCCTCTTAAATATTTAAAGCCCCTTCCTGTCTGCGGGTACACTACGGGCGGTCTCAGAGAGATTTTTTAGTGTCCATTGTGATGCAGCTGGACAGTCATCTTTCCTCTTCAAAAAGAGGGATGTGTGTCGTTATCAGAAGAGGTATAATTCTTAGGGGGGAAGAAAGGGGGAACAGTAGCTGCTGGTCTCAACCGACTGCTTTCCCCCCAGCATGGACTAGACCACATCTTCGAGAGAGAACAGATTCGACCTCAATTTTAAAAGCCCTTCAAGGATCAAGTGACCGAACCAAGGAAAGCACAAGAAACCCCCTCTAAGATTTATTTATTACTTCTCCTGTCTCTGTCCGAGCAGGGAGTAAGGGGGTTGGGTAGGATAAGGGAAAGTCTCTATTGTTAAGGGATGAATTGGATCTTTTACTACCATGGCCTTGTCTTACGACGAAGTGATGGGTTTGTAGAAGAAAAATGATTGCTCCAATAAAATAACTAAATGCACCAAAAGCCCAAGACAGCTGCATGGGAAAATAACTGAGACTGTCTTTCAAGTAGATACGGAAGTTCTTGTTATTTTAGTTTAGATTGGAGTTCTAATTTAATTTTGACTTAGAAATGAAAGTCCCGATTTTGTTTTTTCAAAATTATTATTTAAATATTGAGGGGGGTCTTCTGATGATTTCAAAATATTGGGGGGGGGACATGTCCCCCCCGCCAACGAGGCCCGTGAGTACTCTCATTTGCAATCTGGTGACTTTTTTTAAAAATATTTTCACATATAATTTAATCTTAAGTTTATGCTTTACACTTTAATGCTGATAATTTTTTTAATCATTAAGAATATAAAAGAAAAAGTGACGAATGTCACGAATGAGCATTATATATGTTATATACATTATATATATACTGCCCCGCGATGAAAACCGCATTTTATGATTTGCACAACGCTTATCAATCTTGCTCTCATTGAAACAATAATTTTATTCACGCATTCAGGGGCGCTCCAAACTAAAATTTTTGGGAGGGGGAAAATCATCAATTTGCTGAATGAAGTTCCGGTTTTTTAAAATGAAAACCGAATGATATTATTTTACCGAATGATACAATACAAGCACGCACACATGTCGTACATGCATAACATTTAGTAAGAAAAAACATTAGGCATCTTTTGTAAAAAAATTCTAAAAACTAAAAAGAACAAGTAATCTCAATATTGTAATATTGCCTTCAAATTGCCGAATCGTCAGCAAAATGTGCGCGAAAATTATTGGAAGGTCACAATGACCTCCCGTGACCTCCCATCGGGGCTCTCCTGCATGCAATAGGTATAAAAAATGTTAAATCTTATAAGAATATCATTTGAGAATTTTATTATTCTAATACTAATTACATTAAAACAATTTATAAATTGCATATATTTATATTTTTCCTGATAGTAATTTTTACCAGAATAAATAGATGGTTAATTTGACAAAATGCTATAAAAATATTACTAACTGCAATATTGTGTAATATTTTTAAGAAAGTACTTTTACATGTTTCATTTTTCTTCCACTCAACTGATAAGGTATAAAACTAGCACACTAAAACTTGACACCTCCCCCTTTCAAAACTTTTGGATCCTCCTCTGTCTATAAATATTTCTCACAAATCTGTAATCATGTAATCAAAATCGTAATCGGCAGATAATAATCGTAATCGATTACATTTTTTTGCGTAATCTAATTGTTGCTGTAATCGTAATAGCGATTTGGCAGAGGGTTGTAATCGTAATCGTAATTGTAATCTCCAATTTTTCAAGCTCGTAATCGTAATCGATTACATTTTCTCGTAATTGACTCCAAGCCTGATGGCAAAAATTTCACATAGCTGCCAAATATCCTGTCTTTCCAAAGTTTTTCTTATTTCATTTGTGCAATGGAAAAATCGTTTTTTGTTTTTGGAAAAATCAGCCTAAAATTTAGTGGATTGAAAGAACTGATGTACAGTTGTTTAAAGTGTTCTATCTATGTTGTAATATTTTAGTTAATAATTTAAATGATCAAAACATTGCGAGGTTGTGAGTTACAGAACAGGAGCTTTTAAACATTCAAAAATTAAATATTTTTCTGCACTAAAGCTAAGCTACTTATGTTGAAATAATTTATTTTCTACCTCATTTCTGACGTAGCTCAAAGTTACTCTACATGGCAGGATAGCTTTGAAACAGGCTAATAATTCTGAAACATAAATATGTGATTGGTGCAGTTTAAAATATTGAAAATTTCACTCAAATGTACCCTCAACGACCGTATATAAACTATACATTAAAATGTTAATTAGATAATAGCATCTTCAAAGAAGGGGAGGAAAAACCAGAATTCACTTACATGAAGAGAAAGAGCTTTAATTTTCGAGCCATAGTTTAGCCATTAAAATGAGAACATTAAAAGCTGTCAGAATTTATTTGCATGGATTGAAATAAAATTATGAAACATTGAAAATATTTTTAAGCGTAATCCTTTTTTTGGGGGGGGGGGGGGGAGTGGAGGCGTAAAAACATTGGGCTGACAAAATTATTTGAATAAATACTGATAGTTTTAGCTTATGATATCTGTCTTTGAGGTGAGTATGCAAGTGATGTATTAAAAGTGTTTATTTCATATAGACATCACACTAATCCTGTTGGAACTGAGTGGAAATGGAAAATGGACAAACCTGATGAAATCGTAGATCTTGCACTGAAAAATCATTATAACATGATAAAAGAATTTAAAGGT
This sequence comes from Uloborus plumipes, assembly GCA_038373865.1. Taxonomy (NCBI): domain Eukaryota; kingdom Metazoa; phylum Arthropoda; class Arachnida; order Araneae; family Uloboridae; genus Uloborus; species Uloborus plumipes. The sequence goes on from JAXGGA010001268.1 coordinate 25,368, forward strand.
ATGTTTCTGCTTTATAAAGTATTACCTTAATACAAAAACTGAGTTTCGAATTTATTAATTAAAGCTTTTCCCCCCAATTAAACTTCAGTATATTATTGTTTATGATTTATCAAAATAGACAATCATGTTTCAAAAATCATTAAAAGCTTTAGATTTGGCTGAAATACTAACATCTGTTTGCTAATACAGAAAAACTGGTGCTTTTGCCATGTACCAGAATTAGTTGTATCTTATATATCTCAGCTTCTATAAGTTGACCTATATAAGTACTGCTTGGTAAATGGTCAGATCGCTCAGGTTTTATTAAAATCAGGGATCTTGATGGGGGAAAGTAAAATCAATAAAGCAGGGAAGAGGATCTCATCAAAAAAAAAAAAAAAAATTTGTTTGTTGTAGTTTTGAAGAAAATACAGCTGAACCTAGTTTATAGTGACGACTCCTATTAAATCAAAATATTTCAGTCCCTGCATTTGCTAAAGAACAAAAATGATAATCTTCTCTAATGTTGTTGTTCCGTTTTTACGAGCACCATTAAGGTGGAAGTTCGATTTAGCTCAACACACATGCTATGAGACCCGTTTATAGGGCAGGCAGCGATTCACAACTCATTCACAAAGAGGAAGGACAATGACCGAAGAGAGTGAAAGTACATCCATGCCTGAGTCGGGATTTGAACCCGGGGCCACCGCATCACGGTCAGACTCCTCGTCCATAACGTCACTTGACCATAGTATCAAAAGTAGTCTGAGCTCTTGAATATATTGAAAATATTATGACAGAATTTTACTGTACAATTATTTTTCTATAATGTTTGTGAATGTGTTAACTTTTTAAAACGTTTTCCTTATTGGTGAGTTAGCTGTTGTAACTTATTCATGCATCTTCGTCATACATTCAAAAAGTTCAGTTTATATCTATTATAAAATTTATTTCTTTTCTCATATAAGGTGTTCCTGGTGTCAAACCTGAAAGGATTGTCGAAGGCATGGAAGTAAAGCATTGTGCTTTATCATTGGTCGGGGAGCCTATAATGTATCCAGAAATAAATGAACTGATAAAGTTGCTTCACGACAAGAAAATATCCACCTTTCTCGTAACAAATGCTCAGTTTCCTGATGCTATTTCAAACTTAGTGCCTGTCACACAACTTTATGTATCAGTTGATGCAAGTAACAAGCAAAGTTTAAAGAAGATTGATCGTCCCCTCTTTAAAGACTTTTGGAAACGCTTCATCAACAGCTTGACAGCTCTATCAGAAAAGGTATTCATCTCCCCTTGAAGTGAATTTTAGAATGTTTTAAACTACTTCTGGATTTGAGCACTATTTCATGAAACAAGCTGCAGCTTATATGCAATTCAGCAACCATTCGCCAGAGACTGGCAACATTGAAATTTTTTAGTATCAAAAGAACTTTTTAATAATCTGCTATAATTTATTTGACATTAAAAGTGCTTGTGTTTCAAGATGCAATTTAAAGCAATGTAGTCTGAAATATAATTACTAATCGTTATATCTATCTCAAGGCCCAATTAATGTACTGTCCAAAATGGTGGTTTTCAGGTAAATTGTGAAAAGTATCCTATTCTGCAATTGTGCCTTAATTATGTGATTCTGTGAAAGTAAAGTTTAATAATAATTATGTATTCCTGCTATACGAGGGCGATTGACCAGACAAACGTTTTTATGTTCCCCTGCAAAGTAGTTGTTATGTGACTTTCGTTAGTCTGCCTTTGAAGTACAGATGTTTCTCTAGTAATTTTTTGAGTTTTCTTTTTCTGGCTTAGAGCTGAGGAAATTATTTTCTGTTTAAGTTGCAGAACGTGAATAATGATCGAAAACTTGAATTTCGGAACGGAATGGAGACGAGAGCAACAGTTTTATTTGACCCATTTTGATTTTGGCCCTGTTCTGCATTAATTCTATTATACCTATTATTTTTAGGGATTGAGACTCAAGTTAGTTTCACCCCTAGTTTAAGTCATTCACAAGTTTAAAGCAGTAAGTAACCACCCCTAAGCCAGGGCTGACGCAGAAACATGCAACACACCACCAACTCGTTTATTCCATCCATGGACTGCAGTTTTGTGCTTATTATGCACTCTTCAGCATGGAATAGGAATTAAACGAGCTGGAGGCCAAAATCCTCTTAAGGATTTTTGCCTCCAGCTTGTTTAATTCATTCCATGCTGATGAGTGCATAATAAGCACGAAACTGCAGTTCATGGATGGAATAAACGATTTGGCGGTGTATTGCAACATTCACAAGTTATTTTGCTATTGCAGTATCAATATGTATGGCAATAATTAATTCTATATTTTCTTTTGAATTGATGTATCAAAAGCGGGTTGTAGTTTGTATAGAGCTACTAGGAAAATATAGTTCTCATTTTCTTACATACTAATTTGTGTTGGTTCTTTAAACATCAATTAAGGTTTTTAAAGTAGAAGACGTTCACTAGAAATATTTTTCAAGGAAATTTTACAATACTTTTGCTCTCCTTTGATAAATGTTTAAAAATTGATTGCTATTTCTGTTCACGTATATTTAATGATTGATCTTGCAAAATCCAAGGAAAGTATGTGAACTCTTGCTAATTGTGTATGGTCAAAAGTCCCAATACTTTTATTACATTTTATCAAACAGAAAAATATTCTATTTTCCTCATTTAGTACTAAATCTCTCAAAACATGAAAGCACCATAGTTGAATCCTACCAGAAATGTATGAAAAATTAACATAGAAAATATAGGGATTGTCTTCTTGTAACGAATTTTAACTTAGCATCGTCATTCATGTCTTTCAGTTTTAGTATCAATTTAGACAGTTGATGTATTCGTAGTGTTAATAGTACTTATGAGTATAATAAAGCATCTAAATAGTAGTATTAACACATTTTCTATTTTAAATCTGTCTTTCTTCAGTTTTCGTGTACAAACCTGCTTATTTTCTTTCTGTTAAAAATTGAAGAGTGAAAAGAACCTCAAATTCCAATATTTTACAAGCATTTGTAGGAAATAATGAACACGTTTCTTCAAATTTCTCTAAAACTCACATACTGCCATATACCTGACCAGGGCCAAAAAATGTAATGAATGTAATGTCTTGTTTTCTGGAGTATTATGATATTGTTAACTCTTAGTTGCTTTCAATAAAGATAGATTTGAAACTGTTTTTCGATAGGGTCAAAGAACAGTTTATCGGCTGACTTTAGTAAAGGCATGGAATACTGATGAAATTGAAGGTTATGCTAAACTTGTTCAAATTGGCAAACCTGACTTCATCGAAATAAAAGTAAGTAACACTGATTATTTAAAATATTTTTGTTTTAGTCAAGTGCATTATTTTTCTAAACATCTGTTCTACTATGATCTGATAAATAGCAGTATCTGCAAATTTTCCCTTTTTTTTTTTTTTTTTGCATTTGGCTTATCTGTTTTATTTTAACTTTATTTCATAAACTTGCTTCTCAGGTTTCGGCTTAAAATAAAGCCCGAAAAAAATGTCTACCTCCAAAGTGATTGTGGGGAACCAAAAACACATTTCTTCTAATATCTCAAATGCTCTTTTTTTTAGATACCATGGTATTTATAGAGAGTAGTCTTCTATAGCAGATTTCCTCTTAATTTTTATTTTAAGATTTAAAAAAAAATTGCCGTTTAATGGATCAGATAGACCATATTTCCCTTTTTGCAGCCCAATACAAAATAGTATTTGAAAATTAGCTGTTAACTGATGGCAAAATGGAAACAATGTTAGCTATATAGGCACAAATTATTCAATGTAAATGTTAATTTTTTTCCAGAAGACCACAGGGAGCAATCAGGTAGATCAGAGATGTTCACATAGTGAAGTTGACATCAGTGGTAGTCATGTACAACGAACATGGTTACCTCTGAGGCCGTTGATTATTCCGACATTAGCAGAAACAAGTACTAAGACGGGTGATTGTGTTCCGGTATTTTACCGGATTTCCGGTATTTTCATGATCGGTTCCGGTATTTTCATGATCGTAAATACCGGAAATAAAATTAAGAAAAAAAAAAAAAATTCCCACCTCCGTTTTTTTTTTGCTTTTCTGACTTTTCGATGATTATACCGATAATTATTAATAATATTCATCGAATAAGAATGTTAAGATGGCATTCTAATTGTTTTTTTACTTTAAAAAATAATTTTATTTTCATCTTTTTTTGATTTTGAGGCCTTCAATTAAAAAAAATGCAATCCTTTTGCATTCGATATGAGAATCGAATTTCTCTCATTTTTGATGCTTATTACTCTTAGTTAGGAGACAATAGGGAAGATGCATGATTTTCAAACTCACTTGCAAATGAAAGACTATGAAAAACTGTGCAGAAACATACCAATAACACCTCCATTAAGCCAGTTTAAGCATATTTAAAACGAGTTTTAAAATCGATTAGGCCACGCCTCCCGAAAAACGAAAGTAGCCGCTCCATGAGTTTGTGACGTCACAGAATACTACTTTTCTCCCTGCGTTCCTTCTACTAGCGTTTGCTCTGTTGTACAGTGCGGAATTTCACACTGTAGAGAAGATGGATCACGGAATCAATGTATTCCAAATACTAGTTTTAAAGCACAGGTTTTACATACTGCCAAGTTATTAAGCCTTTACAAGTCGCAAATCTTCACGGTTTATTTATTTTTTTTTTTAAATTGTATGTTTTTTTTAGCTATAAAAGAATATTTATATGAAGAACATTTAGCTGGTAAAAACATGGGCTTAGATTCTTTGAGACACATGTCAGTCATGTTAACTGGGGGGTTGGAAAAGAAGAATACAATTTTTGTTATTCAACGACAAATATTGATAGCAAATACATTTTTTCGAGATATAAGAACTTGATTTTTGCATAGCGCGTGTTTTTATAAGAATATCAAAATGCAATGCAATTCGGATGTTCTTGAGAATTGTGTGTGATTTATTTCATCAGAAATATATTTAGAATTTGTTTTATTTAAAGCACATTTTAATTTAGATGATGACTTTTTAAAATGTTATTTATAAATCTAAACTTCTATTTATAGATTAATATTTTTTATTTGTTACTCTGTAGAAAATAATCTGAATAAAGGAACAAATAATAAAAAAATCTACGTTTTAACAATTCATCAAAAATTTAAGAGTTTTTTTTTTTTTGAGTAATCGCGATTGCTATTTGGTTTAACTCAATCGAAGCTGGTATTAACTCCTCAAACCAATTAAATAGCACACGGGTGCAACACTCCTCCTTCCTCTATTCGATAAATGAAATAAAATTTCTAATAGCGGGAACATTTTTAAAGAAATATTTTTTTTTCACACACTCTTGGATACATTTTGAATGTCACCCGGTGTAACCCCCTTTTCATCAATAATAATGATCCTGCATTGGATGAATTCTATATAATTTAAAACAATTGGGATATTTTTCAAGAAATTCAACATGTACATTTTTCATAAGTTGGGAGATACATTTTTGGTTGGTTTCATTCAAACAACGCCTGGATGTTACTTGGTGCACCCCCCCCCCACCCCCCAACGGTATCGATGCTCTGCGTTTCATTAATTCTATATAAAATAAATTTTAATGAAATTTTTAAGAAAGCAAATTTTTAAATTTTATGAAGTTTCATAAACTCTTTAACACATTTTGGGTGTCACGCCCTGAAGGGTGTCCCCCTCAGCAACCCCCCATCCAACCCTCTTTAAAAATATTTTTAAACTGTTTTTTGTTTCTCAATTATTTATCGGTTTAAACACTCCTGTTTTTGCGAAAATAAAAGCTTTTGACTCATTTTATTCTTTAAAAAAAATAATAATAAATATGAAGATATAGAAAAAAAAACCCGCATCAATCATTGATTATAACTACATTTCAGAAGTTAGATGACTGAATAAAACTAAACATGCTTCGAAAATTCGCAACAAAACCCCTCGAAAAATGCAGCTGAAGTTGAAAACATTTTAAATATTTCAGTGGTAAACACTTGGACATTTTTTCAGTGATCAGAACTCTCCAGAAATCTATTCCAAGAAAATGATTGAAAGAATGAGAAAAGGATTGGAATGTAGTCAAAGAACGCAAACCTGTTCTGTTCTTGATCTACCAGCTTTACTACGCTCCTTTTCTTTTGTGAAGCAGAGTACCTTTCGTTTATCCGCCCCCCCCCCCCATTTCCCTTTTAAAGTGAACAACGACTATAAACCACTAAACTGATAAGAAGACACAGCTGCTTAAAAATTGGCTCAAACTTCATAAATGAGCTAAAACATGAAAAATTACCCTGAAAAGTTGATAAAAAACTTTTCAACGTTTAAATAGCTGTAAAACTCTTTGTATAATGAACTAAGACGAAAAAAACGCCAAAAAATGAACTACCATCCGGGCTTCGAATATAACGATAATACAAAACAGCGTGTTAAAAACGCATTGACTGTCTCATCAAAGGCAGCGATACTGGGAGAATCGTATTCTGTGACGTGGACCAATGGCTGAGCGTTTTTCGCCAAGTGACATTGTTTACAAAAATCTCCCTTTTTAATTGCTTCTCACGCTCAAGTGAATGATTTTTTGGAATTTTAATGTTGATTTTCGGCATCAGCATCATCGATTCTATGAAATAACAGTAATTCAATCATATTTTGTGACATAGTGCATGTTCCCTATTAAATGAAATATATTTCTATTTATATTTTTAAAAAAAATTTAATTTAAAATAATATCTGCGAAATTCTGTGTCCTTTATGAAAATCAAAATGTCAAAGTTGAAATTTGAAGATCTGATTTAATTTTATTTTACTTCAATTATGTGGATAGTAAAAATAATATGGTTATCGTAGAGGTTTTGATTATAAATCTGAAGTAAGTTTATTTGAATTCTTTTATATGCCATTTTCATACTTTTAACGCCTAAATTTTAGAAAATTGCGATCTCTTAGTGCATCTGCTGTGAGAATGATATATTTCGCATTTTCGATGCTTGCTATTCCTTGTTGAAAGACAAACACTTCTTTTTATTTTGATCAAATCATTAAAATAAAAGTTTAAAACAAAATTCCATGCTTTTTTAGTGTCAAATGCCAAAAACTCAAATGCTGAATCTGTGGCTGAATTTTATTTTTGTTTCAACTATTTAAGTTTTTTAACACATACATAATATCTTTAAATAGTTTTTTCTTCAGTATTAACAAATGTGAAATCTTTGAGGAGATTTATGGGTACTGCATCTAGATCAATTCTTTTCTATATTTTCAGTAATAAATCCAACTTTTCACTACTTCATAAATGTTTTTGCACAACAAATAGTAATTCTGTTAGATTTTTGCATTCTCCTTAAAATATTTTTTTGGAGAAAATTTGTTAACACTAGCTCTAACGTAACTTTATTACTCATTTACGATTCAATTAAATGCAAGTACAATATTTTGACCAAAAACTATTTGAAACTATTCGAATATATGAAATGTGTTAGTTTATAAAAGGAAATTAATTATTAAGTATGTATTATTATAAAATTAGCTGTGCTTAAGTAATAGGAGCCTTGGTTTTGAAAAAACACCCCCCCCCCACACATTTTCTCTTTAAAACTTTCAGGTATTTTTTTATGAACTCACAATCACCCCTGTACTAAGATTAAATTAAAAATTTAAGCAACCCCTGACCCTAATTGCCGGTCTCATATTAAAACACTTCTCTGGTCATAAAGCATATTAAATCAAAATATAGTTAATTATTTTAGAAAGGATACGGTAAACACGAAAAGGAAAAATAATCCTTACTAGTAAATTTGATAGTCGCAAAAGCAGAATAAAGAAGAAAAATTGAAAATTATTATACTAAAATCAGTTACAAGTATTTTAATTGTTAACAAATAGAAACTGGCTACAGATAAACATTTTAAATCATTGAGTTTACTTTCCTTGTCAGCCAACAATGACATCCAATCTGGTATATTTAACCTTAGCTGCATTTGCTAAAAAACCATAAATTCGAGTTCTATTTTACACAGAAGTTCCAAACACATCTTATCAGACGCAGAATTTTTTTTCTCTTTCTTTTAATACTATTTTACCAAATACCTTGATACTTAACCTAAATGAAATACTCAAATAAAAGTATCTTGCTAAGTACTACATTAAGGTAAAACAATGCAAATCAAATGTGGGAATCATACTGAATTTATTTCATTATCACTATTTCTCATATTAAAAGTTGAATAAAAATGATTTGTCATTATTTTAAAGTATAGTTTTCAAATTAAAAGCAATGTTTGTATTAATGTACAATCACCACTATTTTGGCCACGTGTTGTAAAAGATAATGTGATACATGAATTTTAGGGTGTTACTTATTGTGGTACATCTAAAGCAAGTTCATTAACAATGGAAAATGTGCCTTGGCATGAAGAAGTTCGATCATTTGGTGTCAAGCTTGCCAATTATTTGCCAGACTATGAAATGGCATCGGAACATGAGCATTCCAACTGCATTCTAATTGCCAATAAAAAGGTATGTGTGTTTTAATACTATAAGATTTATTTATTTCTAATTAAATTAAATGCAGACATTGTTAACAGAAAAATCATTTTAACACAGCTATGCTATGTCCTGCTACAAAAGTTTTATATAAGTAACTTGTCTGCTGCATTGTAACAAGAGTTTTGAAACAAATCTAACTAAATTTCATACATATATTTTCCTGGACTATTTTTCTGTATATTAAAGAAAGGAAAAAGAAAATGCATAAGTATGTGTGTGGAAGGGGAGGGGGTATATAAAGGATTTTTTTTTTTTTGAAAATAATGTTTTAGCCCGCAGAAATCTGTATTCATGAGTCATGTCATCAAATCTCTTATTGTGAAATCTACACTTTTTCAGAATACAATCTCCATGCAGTTGATACAGCTACAGATAAAGTATTAAAGTCGTATGTTCAATTGTTCATGCTATTGCATTTGATGTCATTTTTGTTGTTTTAACGAGAACATGCTATTTAGATTAATGTGAATTACAATAGGGAAGTTTTTAATTTTATTTTTACATGATGGAACAGCATACATGATCATCATCGGTGGAAAAAAAAATCCAATACAAGTAGATTTTTCTAAAATAACTTTCGAAGTTTAAGCGACAGTGACGTCGGAAGGCTCATTGGATTTTTCGCCAGAGCGCCAGAATTGGAGTGAGAAACTTTTTCATCCGAATGGAAACCATTTTTCCGTGCTGTCAAAGGCTGCTACGGAAAACGCGAGTGGGTTAAAAAAAAAAAAAAATCATTAAAAATCAGTGTTTTAAAATAAGGCAATGGTGAATTTTGTGTTTTGTATGAGTCGCAACAATATCTAGTAGTCAAAGTAGGAATATTTAATAGGTTGAAAGTTTCCTTTTGGTGTAACAGTTCCCTTTTAGCTAGTGTTACAATGTTCTCTTTGTGGTCACTGGCATGTAGGCACACATTTTAATTCAGTGATTGTTAGCTTTGAGCAAATTTTATGCTACATTCATGCAATACAAATAAATATCTTCTATTTAAAGGTTTAATGAATCAGTTTAGGAATGGCACAGACCACAAAATATTAAATATACTAACTATTATCCGTCTTTAGTTTACATCTTTTGTTTTCCTTTTAGTTCCTTATCAATGGGAGATGGCACACATGGATTGATTATGAGAAGTTTCATGAACTCATAAAAGAGTACAATAATTCTGAAGGTGGAAAAACTTTCACTAGTTCAGACTATGTGTCTCCTACGCCATCTTGGGCTGTCATTGGATCCGAAGAACAAGGATTTGATCCAGACGAAACTAGATTCTTTCGAAAAAGCAAAAAAGACATCAGTGGTTGTTGAGTTTTAATGGAATTGATGAGTGGCATTACATGTATATATTCATGCGTGCATTAGAAATGCCTTATTTTAAACATTTTCATTTAAAGCTTGAATAAAGCTAGCCATTTTTTCAGATATCATTTGTAAACTTTGAATATTTTGAAGTTGATTTATGTAAAATAAACTGACACAAAATATATTTTAAAATGCTTCTTTTTTAGTAGTAGTGATTATAAGGGGCAGGGAAAACCTGGAATATGCTCAATGAAATGTTTGAAATTAATTTGAATATCTCACCAAAAAAAAAAAAAAAAAAAAAACATATTTCAAAACAAATAACCTTTAATAATAAAATTTACATCACTTTTTTTGTTTTGTTTTCTTGGTATTCTTTTTCGAAAAATTTTTTCCTTTATGCCTTTGATTTTTTGTCTGTTCTTTCATTTTCCTTATATCTTTCTTCATTCTTTTATCAACAACTTTGAAACGTCCTTTCACACCAGCAGGTCTACTTACTCTTTGTCCACCACCTTTTTTGGCAACAACGTATGTCACATTTGTGTCTCTTTTCGGAATTGCTTTCTTATATATCCTGAAAAAATTATAAGCAATGAAGAGTAACATAATTCATACCTAAAATACATCATAAAAATGTTGATGGAAAACAAAGAAATTTTCTTTCAAAGTAAGGCAAACTCTGACATGTGATTTGAATATAAAGAAAAAACATGATCCATTTCAGCACATTTCCATAAACATTAAAAAAAACTTTTTGTACAATTATTCATCAATGACTAGAGAAACAGTTCACGTGTAGAGAATATATGGCTTGTTATTGGTATAGAATTCAGTTAGGTTACTTAAGGTCAGGGCTATTTCAATGGAATTGAACAGTAAAAATATGAAGTTAAATTGATAAAAAGATGCTGCAACTTGTAAAACAAATATTCTTGGTTATGAAGCCCAGTCTGCAATTTAAGTAGAATGTTAAAACCACTATTTGCTTACGTTGGTGGCAATTTATACCAGTATAAAATATTGTACTTGTATTGGCTCAATGCAAATTGAAAAGGCTCAGAAGCAGCCTTTGCTATAAGAAGCAGCAAAGGCTACTTCTTCTTACATGTATATAACTAGCGATTTTTGGCTTAGTTTACTTTCATAACATTTGATTAACTGAACCAAAAAAAAAAAAAAAAACCTCTTACTGAGAAAAGGAAAAAATGTCAAAGGTAGATTGGGACATTGTTAAAATATGAAGCATCTAAAAGCAAAGGGTCTAAGTGCCCAAAGAGGAGATAACAAATAACACAAATGGTTGGAGGAATGCACATCTGATTTGGAGCAAGAGATGGTAATAGTTGATAGTAATAGTCTTGAAGGTGCTGCAATACGGAATGATCTGCTTACACCAATTTTCTTTTCACTGCCTAATTAAAGCAGACCCTAATGACAATTAGGGCTCCTTTGCTTTAGGTGGATAAATACAAAATGCTTTCTTTTGTTCAAAATTTTTAATACTTACAGCATAAATATTAAATGTAGTGTGATCATGCCAACTATGTTTCTGTAAAGCATCTGTGGCACAAACAATTTATGACGAGTTGAAGATGAATGTATTTTTGTACAAAAAATTTAATAAAATGCAGAATAGACAAATAATGTGACCAGAAAAGAGGCGACAGTGTAATGAATTATTCGAAACATACCACTTGCAGCATTTATTTCACAATGTTGTAATTTCAATTGAGATTCTAGTAAATATCTTGAGCATAAAAACTTGATTTTTATTTCGTTTTATACAGTCGAGTCATGATAACTCGAAGTCACAAGGGACCAGCTAAAAGCTTCGAGTTATAGCAAGTTCTCACAAGCTTCTCGAGAGTCTAGGGACCCAATAAACACTTCAAGATAAAGGAAGGAATATCCAAGTTATAAGGCTTCCAGTTAACGAGATTCCACTGTATATATATATTAAAGGAAAATAAAGTATAACGAACCACCTGGTTTTATTAAAAAGTGCAGGTAGTACCTTTGTATTTAACATTGCAAAATGATTGCATATTTAAGGGAACTAAGTTTATCTATTGAAAAAACATTACATGCATGTGTTTCTGGTGTACAAGAAACCCTTTTTAAAAACGCAGAAATTTTTAAATTTCCAGTGCTAAGCAACAATTAAAAAAGAACTTGCTTAGTATCAGAAACTCAAAATTATTTGTAAATTAAAAAACGGATTCTTTAACTACAGTGTGTGCAAGCAAAATGTTTGCAAGTTATTGTTTCTGCAAAAAGATATGAACATTTTACTTCCTACAAACTTACGTTTTTAATTCTTCAGCTTTTTCTTTTTCACTCATATCTGGATGATCTGTTACTTTCTCTGCTCTTTTCTTAGCTTTTTCCATTCTTCTCTCCGACTAGTCAAAAGGAATATTAGATTTGTTAAGAAATGATTAACACAAATTATACTGAGCATAAACATACTTCACTATTAATGTATCAAATTAAAAGCATTAAATACAATCTTAAGAACTAATAAAAAATAACACACTATCAGAAATCTGTTAGTTTACAGACCTACAAGGTGGCTACTTTAAGTACATTTTCATAATTACAAACAAAACTCGCCATTTTATAACATTTGAAAAATACAATTTTACCTTATTTTCTTCTTTTAAAGTAGAATTCTAGTTGTGCTATTTTTAATACCGAATTATCAGTATAAATAAGAAAAAAGTCACAGTACATATATGTGAATTGCATTAGATTAAAAATAATGTTTTTTTTTTTTCAAACTAAAATAATGAAACATTTATTACTCTTCTCTTTTTCCTTGCTTTGGCTTCAACAACTTTTTTGATTGGTCTTGCGTTGATTTCTCTCAGTCTTTGTTTGTATTCAGCAATCAAATCCTGTAATCGTAGAAAAAAAGTGGATCATTATCTTTTTAGTATAGTCTATACTTTACTAAAACCTCTGGAAGATGGCTCATTTGATCAGGGTTGTCATTGTGTCCTAAGGGCGCCGGTGCCTTTGAAAAATTGGGTCCTTACAGGCAATACCAATTAAGTAGTACCAACAGTCAAAAAAGTGACGATAAGTTAGGTGGGTGGGAAGTGTTTTAGCATTTAGTATATAAAATCTCTCTTCAAATCAAGTAATTTGTCTAAAATGTTCAAATCTGTGATTAACTAAGGAAATTTAATGATCCATAGCATACCACTATCAGAACCTTAATTCATAAATTAACATTGTTTGGTGGTGAGTTAAAAGCGGACTATGTTTATCACAAAATAAATTTATTTAACTGATATGCATACTTACTGCTGTTACTGGAAGCTGCTTTCTGAAGTGTTTCTTTTCATCACTAACAAACCAAGAAGGTAAATTTTCATCATTACTTGAATACCTGTAATTTAAGAAATTAAAAAAATATTTAAGTATACAAAGTTATCTTCCTTAGTTTTAGATGCTGAAAATGCTTTTTCTCTTATAACATTTTGTCAGTAAGGCAGAGCTTTGCCAATCAACACGATCATCTGCATTTCATCATCTCACATAATTTTTAATTTCACGAAAATAGCATCTTAATTGCTAGAAGTTATTTTCTGTGCATCTTCAACAGTTCAGGATAATCTAAATTGTTTAGTAAGTTTATAAAGTAGAATATCATAAGAAATCAACCAAAAACAGAAATGCTGTCCCAAAGAAGTAAGTATCTCATTTAAATTGCTGATTTGAAAACAAGCATGATAAAAGGGGCTGAGAATTAGGAATCAAAAGCCAAGTTAAATGGTTAGGCTACAGGGGGCTTAAATCTGTGTGTAGAAAAGAAAGATATTGTAATTACACTCATAGAATATCATAAGAAGTATTTTTGTTATTATGTAAAATTGAATTGCAACAAGATTAGTTATAGTAGAGTCCTGGTTATTGGTCATCCAGGATTCCTCACCTTAACAGTGCCATTTACATTTTTTATTAACTAAATTTATGTAACAGAAACCGTTTAAAAATAGTTTGCTGATAGCTTGTAGGTGTAGGTGAGTGTGCCTGCAAATAGTTTGCACAAGCCAGTGAGTGTACATGATCTCTTTGTAATAGGTCTCTGACTGGGAGAATTCTCCCGACAGCATAAAAATGAATCAATGACATTGAGTCGTAAGTTTATTTTAGTATAGTCCAGTTATTCTTTAATATTACCATCCATATTATCTGCCTTTACTGCAACCTGTTTATGGCAGATAACCTAGACTATATTTTAATTTAATTAATAAGAAATTACTTAAACAATGGTACCTGTTATAAGAATTTTCTATAATGTCTCTTTTCATCTTTTTAGACTGCACCATCATTGAACCAAGTGCTAAACCTTCTGGATCCAACCGCACACGTTTCTTCCTTTTTTCTTCTACAAATGAAAAATTAGCCATAGCTTATTTGTAGAAAGACGTTTTTAAAAACACAACCAAACATTAATTAAGATTTCATAAATTAGGCAAACATATTCATAAAAAGTCACTAGAGCAATTTCTACTTTGAGGAAAAGCAACATAGGTAACCTTTTATAGAACCATTGACATGCCCTGTACAATCAACAAATAGGAAAAAGTTTTTAAAAAGAGTTTGAAGCTGCTTCGAAATGATACATTTTTACTGGAGGGTGGGGGAGCAATTTTTTTATATATATCTTAATCGTCTAAGAGCTAGAAAACAATGTTAAATACAAAACAAACTTTAAAAATTACATATTTATTAAAAGAAAAAAAAAAAAAAAAGACAAATCTGCTTCTGAATATTTTTAAACTTTTAGCACAAAGGAGCAGTTTCATGCATCTGATCTTGAATCAGGCACTAAGCTCTTCTGACATATTCAGCATTGCATTTTAAAAAAGTCAACAGTGTGGTTGCTTTCTTAGCTGAATTCCCAAACTCAAACTTTATATATATGTTGTCATGCAGTCATTTTTGAACATGTGATAGTCAGCAAAAATCTACTTTCCCCAAAAGCTACTCATTTCACGAATGGACAAACAATTTATACTCAGAGCTAATCACTACAATCTTTCATCAGTCCTCAGAGAATCTTACTTCATTTTTATAGCACTTTCTACATCCAGTTTTAAGTATGCAACTACATAATAAGTAAAGAGCAACCTATAACATGCGCCAGTTCTTTGCTAAGCATTCTGCACCCAAGATATAGATCCAACGATCAGTTTGTGTTGAAAAGAGAGAGAAAATCCACAATAGCAGATTGCAGTAAAATATAAGTATTTTGACAGATAGTCTATGGACTACAGACTGAGAAATGCTGTAATGATGTTGTTTCAGCCAATAAAATGAAATCATAGTAAATGTATTAGTTTTTGAGCGAAGTAAAGTTAATTTTTCAATAAAAAGATGATTATGATATTGAATTGTTAAAAAATAATTCAAATATAAAAGTTTGTACTCACTTTTAGACATAGTTTCCTGTTTTTTCTTTGGTGCACCAGGGTCTGGTGCTCCTACTGCAAAAAGTAAAGATTCAGAATGTAATAAAACAGCAGTAGGTACAGCAAGTAACTTTCACAGCATTAAACAAAATGTTAATGCTATGAAAGTTAAACATTTTATAAACAAGGGCTACATGCGCTTCCTAAACACAAAATTCTCAAATACAAAATGTAATGACCAGCAGCAGGCTCTGGGCCCAACTGGGCTAGTCCTAGTCAAATTAAAGACCCCAATGAAGATCAATGGCCCTCTCAAAGCTATCAACTCCATTGCTGTTTACCGCCTCTTCTGGTAAACTGTTCCAAGTTCCCACTACCCTGCTAAAAAAGTAATTTTTTCGAATTTCCAGATTAGCCTGAGATTTAAACAGCTTAAAACAATGACCCCTAGTCCGGCTTTCCGTGCAAAAATCTAACCCTGCAACATTATTTATTTTAATAAATTTAAATAACTGAATCATGTCCCCTCTGGTTCTCCTTTGCTCAAGACTATACATATTAAGCATTCTAAGTCTGGAATCATAGTCTAAATTAGAAAATCCATTTACTAACCTTGTAGCCCTTCTTTGTACACTTTCCAATAAATTAATATCTTTCTTCAGATAAATAAAAATTTCTTCAGATCTCAATACATTTTAAAATGTTAATGGCACTAAACAGGTGATGTAATTATAAGTTTGGTTCAAAGTAATGTATAGTATAATTTGGAATATTGTAAAATTAATAAATACATTATTCTGCTCTTCAAAGCCAGACTAACATAAGTTATATGATCCTGACTTTGCAGGAGAGCAAAAACTTTTGTCTGGTGTATTCATAAGTTGGGACTCAGGCTTTTGTAACACTGGTAAATTAATAAATTGGAATAAAGGAAATTTTGAAAAGCAATTTCATTGTTATGATTCAATGTCAAAGATTCTGCATACCATGCAGCAGCAATAACCTAAAAATCTCCATTTTTTGACTTACTTTAGTCTGGTCTAACGGTCAAGAATTAACAAGTGAAACATCTTGCAAAATTGTATATTATTTCAAGAAAATACAATTTAACTGGGAATTTTAACTTGATTCTATTTTGAAAACTTGATTAACTTTTTATAATGAAAAGACGTAAAGGTATCCTTCACATTTATTTAAAAATCACAATTCTAATAAATAATGTATCATATAATATAATTCTTTTCTTTGCCTATGGGGGAGATCAGGTAAATAGTATCTGCCCATTCCTTTAGGGGAATTTTTGCTATCTGATTTATCTCTTCTTTTTTTATGAGTCATCCAAATTTTTTGAGTGGTTTTAAAATTCAAAAGTTTTTATAAATATCAAGAAGACTTTTTTTCTAACTATGAAACACATTTTTATTTCCAGAACAGTATAAATCTCATTCCTTTACATTCAAGATTACACATAGCAATGGCAAACATGTTCTTTTCCGCATCCCTGCAACTCTCTGTCATTTTAAAGATTTCCTTGGCAAAAATTCATATTACAAGATGAATGTTAACCTTTTTATCATGTGCCTACAGGTTTTATTGAAAAATGAAATAGCAGTTTAATAGTACAATATCAACTTTACTGAAGGAATTATACAAGTCTTAATAAAAATTATACTTCAGTATAAAAGGATGCATAAAAAACAAGAAAAAATATTGTTGTGGAGAGAATGATTTTCTGCAAGGTAGACAGATAGGGGTGCTAGCTAGTAGGTTTTGTTTCAAAGAGTGAGTCTTGATTAGTTTCTTATTGCACAAAGTCCTTGGTATGCTGAATGATGATGTCATCCTCCAGTATGACAGTGCTAGGCTCCATACTGCTAATCAAGTTCAAGCATTACAGTAAAAACTGAATGAGCTGGGCACTTTTCAGGAACAAGAATCTCTTCAGACAGCAATTTGAAAACAGCCGCAGAGAGCAAGTTTAAAATGCAAGATTATTTTACCAACCCTGAATTCAAATAATTGCTGAAATAATTTTTTTAAATATTATGTTGAAAACAATCCACAACTAAGTTTCTTAATTACGTATTTCATATCTATTAAAGAAAACTTGTAATCTACCATTTATGAGGCTATCCTTATTAGAAATTATTTAAAAAATTGAATAAAAATTCAAAAACCACTTACTTGTCTCCATATCCACCTCCATGACTGCATTATCTGTGTTTTCTTTAGCTGGGGAAAAAAATATTTTCCAATTTTATTTTGGTTTTAAGGTAGCTTGATCAAAAATATTTTATTAATACCATCTGAATTAATATCTAAAATGCTTTATAGTAGTAACATAATGATTTTTAATGCCATATACTAAACAGATGTTACAGTTTTGTAAGCAGAAAACGAACTTTTTAGACAAATATGAGAGTGCATGTTGTTGGATCATACAGAACGCAGGGGTGCCAAACTAGGGAGGGTCACGATGCAGATAGATTGCGCCATTGAAATTTGAATGTTGGATCATTTTAAATAGTCTCGAAATTTATCTCCAGAGTTATCCCTCATTATGAACCACAAGAGGTGTTATGGTGAATTTGAATGGTAATCAGTAAATTTTGTTCTGATTTAAAGGAATCAATGATTGAAATTATAATAGAAAAAATCCAAGTGATAGAGTTGAGGTCAAAGTATGAAATCTTTTATGCTCTATCGCAAAAATATATTTCAATTACAGTATTGTCTTTTAAGTCTCTTAATCAAATTAACAGCACACTTGATTACATGCAAATTACAAAAATTATTAAGTTTTAACACTGAAAAAGCATTATTTTATATTATTTTAAAAGTGAATACAATTCACTTATTTATACAAATTAATAATTACAATTTCAAATATTATGTACACATTTTAATACTGGGTTGTAAGAGATAATTATTTATTGCTACTTTATATATTATTCAAAAGATAATTATACTTTTTTTCTTAGTCACATCTTCATTTTTCATTCTTTTTTCTTGACCTTTTTCATCTACACAAAAGAATAATAAATGATTAAGTCAAGATAAAATAGTTCATTTAAGTCATAGTAAATCTACATGTATAGCTGAACTTTCAAAACTCTGGAATAAATTCTTTTCAAAATCAGATTAGATATAGTAGCTTCAAGCTTTTACATATCACAAAAAACTGTTGCCTGTAATGTTTAAATGTAATCAAGTTTATATGAGAATTTTTACGAAGAAGCAAAATCAAATAATTTACAAAGAATATTTAACAGTTCGTCATAGAAAGCATTAAAAAAATTCTGATATAGATTGAGCCTAAAAGTAAAAATGCAAAAGGTATTTAAAGAATATCGTGAATAAACATTCTGCAAAACTTGAAGCATCTTCCAGCTGTAGACAGAGTTACATGGAGCAACAGGCAAGGCCCGTGCAAGGGATTTCAAACTGCTAGCTAGCTAATTCACCAAATTTTAAAAGGTTCAGTCAGGCTCGATTTTAATACATTTTAATAGTCATTTTTTTAAACAGAAAACTTGAAATAGAATCTTATACAATACGCAATGCAAGTAGTTATATTTTAAATGTGCAGTATACCCTTAAGTTACAAAATACACCTAACAATAATACACAAGATACTGATTTCACAATTCAGCATTATTTCTTTCTTTAAAGAATTTCTTATAATAATTCTGAGGATCGAAAGAAAAAAAACTTTTTTTTGAGGGGGAGGGATGTTCCAAAGAATTTTCCGCTCGTCAATATTTTTGCAGAATTTGCAATTTTATGGCATTTAGTACGGTGGAAAACGCTACAAGAAGACTCTGTACAGAACCAATTTCTTATTTATTTTGTATGCATTTTCTATTCTTACTTTTAAAATGCTGACAGTATTTAACTTTTTTTTAAAAGGAAGGATCAGGAATTTTTAAGAGCTAAAATTAAGTACCACATAAGAGACACTGTATTTTATGAATAGGTACATCTTTATTCAAAAGCTACTACAATATAATTGGAATTTGGAAATAGAAATATTTCTACATAATAAATTCCACGACTGAAAGGGCAGCAGAGCCCAATTCATACTTTGAAAATTAGTAGTGTGCTTGTTCAATGAATAAAAATTTAAAAGATAAAATTAGCATACTTTAAAAATAATTTGACAACGATTGTTTTTTTAATGATAAATTTAACCAATTATTTATGATTAGATGGACCTTAAGATTTGAAAATAAGTTTTCCTTATAACCATTACTATTTTTGCAACAATAGCAACATACTCTTTATTGGAAATATAGCCAAGTTTTTCACACTCATTAATGTCAATTGTAATTTTGTCCGCAACTCCTGCTTTCACTTAAATTCTTTTTAAGCACTTTAGAGTTTCGTTTAAAACTTTAAATACTTATTTATCTGACAGAAAAATAGCAAATAAGACACAAAACTCTCCCAAAATTAAGGACATTTAGGGATTGATTTATATAAAAAGATCATGGGAAACAACTCTAAAAAAAAAAAAGACTTTTAGGTGCTTTAAAGGGTTTGTTGAGACTCCTGTATTCAGTGATCCTTATTTATATATTATTTTTTTCACTTGAGTTGTCAAGTGTCCGTTTATAAATACATTATTGCTTAATTAAAAATTTTATTTCCAAGCAGTGGAATAAAAGTTATTTTTTGATTTGTAAATTTTATTTCCAAGCAGTGGAATAAAAGTTATTTTTTGATTTGTAAATGTATAGTACACAATAGGAGTAAGGTGAGTTAATACCAGGGTTGCCAGATTTAAGAACTGCAAATACGGGACAAGCTTCTTGGGGAGGGGGGGGGTGAAGTCTAAAACAGTCGAATTTTTACAATCTTGATTTTGACCTCATAAATATACAAGACAATGTTTCTCATTAAATATACAAGAAAAAAAAACACAATGAGCATCACAACATTGCATACAACGTCGCATCTTAATCCCTCAAATGACAGGCATGTCTTGGCGTTTAAGATATAATAATTGTTTCTAGTGATGACATATTTGGTATGTACTTTTTCAAACTGCCAGACATACGAAATAGGGAGATTTTTAATTCATGTAAAATAATTTTAACGACACAAAA
Source organism: Uloborus plumipes (assembly GCA_038373865.1). Taxonomy (NCBI): domain Eukaryota; kingdom Metazoa; phylum Arthropoda; class Arachnida; order Araneae; family Uloboridae; genus Uloborus; species Uloborus plumipes. The sequence continues at coordinate 45,750 of JAXGGA010001268.1, forward strand.
ATTTTGATTACAATTGAGAAGACATAGAATTAAAAAGGAAATTAATCTAAAGCAAATAAAAATTTTCAATATCTTCTGTACAATTTTTTGAATATTGTAACATAAAAATTACCATAACATGATGTCCGAAAATTATTTTTCAAATCATATCTGCTACTTGGTTTCACTGCTGTAATAGTTCCTTTAAAGTTTTTAGGTTGGCATAAACCTTATGTATGAAACTGTGTAGTTTCATATTTGTAACATACATATTTGTTCGCTAAATGAATTAAATTTAGTTACGTCTTTTAGTTAAAGAGTGAAGCAAAGCACATTTCAAAAGGAAATATTTGAGAAGGGCTTTATATAAAAAAGAACAGTAAAATCTTTTACAAGGAGCTACACCATTTTTAAAATGAACTACACATTTATTGAATAAATTGTCACAATAATTTCTACTCTAACTGAACATAAAACTAACATTACACTTCAGAACAGAAAAATATTATGATTCAATCAATTTTCTTATCACTCTATAATGTCTCGTTTTGTAAAATGTTGCTGCATCAATGTTTCCCGGGACACGGGACAATTTTTCAAAAAACGGGAGTCCCTTGAAATCCGGGACGTCTGGCAACCCTGTTAATACATTTGGAAATAAAAATACGTACTTATATTTTTCTTTTCTAAAGTTTCAGCAAGTAAATCTAATTCTAAATCACTATCTTCAGGGGCGTTCATGAATTCTTCCTTGTCAAACCATCTGTTCACTGTATCCTTAACTCTGTCTGGTCTATCAACAAGGTCAACAACAAGAGGGTTCTTTTTTCCTTCTAAAATTTCTTCAGTAGGTTCAGCATCACTTCCAACATCATCCTCACTAAGTAAAAAAAAAAAAAACATTCAGAGCATTATTTTGTGTCAAAAAATTTGCAATTTCTCTCATGAAATAATAATATAGATTTTTAAAATACCTTTTAATTAATGGTTAATTTAGTACAAGGCTAGTAAATTATTTTAACGGAAAAGGTGTTAAATAAGAAACAGCATTAGGCATTTTTTTAAAAGTGTAGTATTAAAGGAATTTTTTTTCAAATCTAATTGTAAATAAAAATCCAATGAAGGTGTTACAGCAGCTAATAAAATTATTGAGCTGTTATGATGAAGAAGAATTGGCTCAATTTTATAATCCTTATTTGGCAACAGCTCACAGATTATAATTGGTTATTCAAAATTTGCAAACTTTATCTTGGTGAACATATTGATTTTTCTACCTATTACTGATAGCTTTTAAAGTTTCATTAAGTTGTGTTAGTGTTTGTTTTTATAATTGTTAAAAGAGGGAGGAGAAATGTTAAGTAGCTAATTGGTTTGAATGTTGTAGTTCAGCTTATCAGAGGGCAAAGCCCTCTGCAGGATACTACAGAGCAATCTGTGGCACTCTGCCAATATAGAGAGCAGGAAGTGGAGACTACAGTATTTTTAAAAGTCCACACAAAAGACTTTGGAACAAGTATGTTTTGAATTAAATAACATCTATTCAAGAATTAGTTACAAAATACATTTTATCCAGCTGAATTTTACGAGTTAATCCACATAAATAAAACAAAGAATATATATGTTTATATATATGTGTGTACCAGTAGCGAGGCCTAAAGTCATCGAACGATTCGCCGATGACCTGAAGGCAAACCTCGTTTTGTACTGGAAGAATTAAAGTTTTTAAAATTTTATTTTCAGATTATTTTTTCGGATCATTTAATATTCCAAATAATTTTATTTTAGTGGTGCCATCTGTTGAGTAAACGATTAGGCGTGACCTTCACTCATCGCTACAGATACCGCATCGGTTTTGTGTGTGCGCGCGCAACTTTTTTCGCTTGTCAGCCATTTCAGCCAATCAGATACTTTCACAGCTTCCCTTAGATGTAAAACAAGTCATCGGCGATGATCCGCGGAAATTTTATGTGCAAAGCATTTTGTTTTTACTGGCAACTCTCAGTTTTGGCGGATCGTGGGGGTTGGATGGGGAGGGGTAGAGATTTTTTTCTCCTGTTTCGTTCATTCTTTTTTTTTTTTTTCAATCCGGTGCGTCACATTTTTCAAAAAAAAAGGGGTTGCGGTTATCTTACGATGGCGCCAATATGAGCCTGACGGGTCGAAAACAATATTGTTTGCAACTACAGTAGTTTTGCATGGGGGAAAATACTGTTACCTTTTGTGTTTTGGAATTTTATCGAACTTTCAAAAACGAATATATGTGTGCGTGGTTTGGTTTTTTTACTCTCTCTTTTTAGTTTCAATTATAAATGTTTTTCATAAAAAGTAGTGCTCGTTGCCGTTCGAGCTTTGCATTTCAGCAAGCTTGAACTTTTCAAATTGAAAAAGAAACATCTGTGAACCAAGATTTTTACAAGGTAAGTAAAATTTTTTGAAGACTTGATGAAATGTTCTGAAAGTATGAGGAGCTTACCCCTCCCTCCTCTCAGACACACATTCGTAAAAATCTGTAGCAATATATCATTTTTTTAAACACATTGCAATATTGTTATTCTTCAGCAATGAAAAAAAGAACCAAATAATGGACATCGGAAACGACAGTTCAAAATTTTCGAAAACTGAGAAATTAAATTTCGGAAACGGCAGCCCAAAATTTTCAGAAATTTCTTATCACAAACACCCCTGAGCAAAACATATGGTCTGATATATTTCTTTAGGGACCTGAAAGTTAGCGATGACTGATGCTTGAAGTCACGCCTCGCTACTGGTGTGTACCTTTTACAAATCCAGTTAACGTCGGATCTGGACGAAATTTGGCAGGGAAATACTTGGGCACCCGGGTAGGATCATAGGGTGGCTTTTGAGCGGGAAAAAAATACCGATCCATTCGAATTTCGAATAAAGGACTTCAAAATGGCTCTGTCAAGCGAAATACTTATCAGATCTTCGGGATCTTGGTCTCATTTGAAAGAAGGCAAAAAGTACCTGCTAGGAAAGTTTCCTTCCAAAGGCTTTCAAAACCACTAATCGATATCTCCACCCTGAAGAAAGATACGGGCATTTGAAAATTTGGAAATATTCATTTTAAATTGGATTTATAAAAATTGTTTGCACGAGCGTGAAAGAAATTAAATAACGTGAAATAAATTATTGATAATAAAAAGGTGTTGTCATTTTGTTCTTGAACATAAACAAATAAAATTCTTGCTTTTGCTTTTTCTGTAGTGGGGATTTAAAACTTTTTTGGCGATTGATTCATTTTTCATACTGCGCAAAATGTCGACTTTAATCTAATCGGGACTTTCATAGACAAGCGTTACTTGACATAAAATTTATTCTCAAGATATACCGGGCAGCGCCGGGCCACGCAGCTAGTTCAAAATAAAAATAATCTTATCAAACTTAAAAAATTCAAAAAATCAATTTTTATACCTTTCAAATTCAATGTCGCTGCTCACTTCACCATCACTGGAATATAAACTTTCTTCTTTCTCAGGCTCCTCTTCAACATCTGGCGCATTTCTATCATCACGATTATATGGGGTATGTAATTTGCGAAACTTGACGTCAAGAACGTCGTTAACATCATTATTTTGAGGCTCTAAACTAAATTCTAAATTGTCATCATCTTCAACTCTTGTAAGATCCTAAAACATAATTGTAGAACACAATGAAGTTCAAACAGAAGAGATGAATCATTATTATATTTTTTTTAAATCAAAAAACTAAGTAAACTTAAAAATATTCTTAATAGAAGTATCAATAAAAACAAAATGCTATCAACATACTTTAGGGTTTTTTATTTGCCCCAGTTTAAACAATTCTCTATCTTCTTGAATCACTGGCTCATCATCCTTGATTATCATTTTTAAATTCATTCTATCATGAAGCTTTTTCCTCTCTTTTAAAATTTTTTTCTTTTTTCTTTTAGCTTCTTGAAGTTTTGACAGTTCTATATCTTCAGCTTCTTTTACTGCTTCATCAAGTTCTTTTTCTTCTACATCTTCGACTGGCTTGGAAGGAACTCTATGAAATAAAAGATTATTTCGAAAATAATTTATGCTTAGTGTTTCTGCCAAAATTTTTTTTATGTTTAACATAGAGTTGATTACATTAATGAGATTTATCAAAACAGTTCGAATACAGCAGAAGTATTAATGACACATTTTATTTTTCAAATAGCTTCACTATAAACTGGTAAATAAGGTAATTAAACATAAATTAATGATGTGGAAAAGTGATAATTACTTTTTTTGATCATCTGCACCCAAAATAGCAAGCCTAAGTTTCTTTCTCCAACTCAAAAGGGATCTGTGAAGAAATGGAACAAGAAAATAAATATAATGAGACTTATCACAGTGAACCGTATTATAATGGTTAGGTGAAATTAAGCAGTCGTCACTAACAATGTAGCAATTAAAGATGCAAAAGTGGCAAATAAAAAAATATCACTGATCGCCACTAGGAGACTACATTTTGAAAGTATTCTGTATCCAATGGAAACAGATTTTTTAAAATTTCAACCGTTCATTGCGCTGCATTACAAAGTACAGTAATATTACTTAAATTATCACTAAAAACTCAAGTTAAAAATATTAAGAGGCCTCATCATGCCAAAGCATTAGCAGAAGAGCACTTAAATCAGGGTTGCAAAAAACCCACCTGCCCAAAAAAACCCACCCGGGTTTTTTTGGGTAAAACCCACTCTAAAAAACCCAATAAAACCCACACAAAAGTGGGTTTTATTGGGTTTTTTAAAATTAGTGAGTTTTATTTCATATTCAGCATTTTTTACATTAGATTTTATCCATTGTATTTAAAAAAGTTACCCTACTTATTGAAACTTATACGTCTACCCATGAAATGTATATATAAAATACTAAGGCAATTTCTTTTCTGCCGATGCCAACGATTGTTTTGTTTACAGTTGGCAATGGCCTCGAGTAATATTACGGGAAAAGAAGATAATGTTACATCTTCATCCTAATAACTACGAAAATTGAGCACAAATTAGAACTAAATTTTGTTACATTTCATTATTTTTTTCTTACATTTATCTATGATGTAACTCGTGTGGTGGTGGCATAATAAAAAAGTGTAAACTAATCCTTTAAAGTAATTTTCAAATGTTATTTGTTACTTTGTCTTTTATGATGATTTATTTACATTATTTAAATGCAAATTAATTGCATATTAAATTAAGACAAAATAAAAATCATCATTCTTAATTAATTCTTTTTTAAACATAGAAATCCCCCCCCCCCCACCTTTTCCTTTTTTAACAAGCAAAAGAAACAATAAATCTAAAAAAGAACCAATAAAAGCCAATAAAACCCTAAAAAACCCAATAAAACCTGCCCGGGTTTGTTTTTTGAAAAAAACCCGGGTTTTTTGCTACCCTGACTTAAATGTTAAAAATACAGCTTTTAGTTCAGTGTTCATAATAATTGTAATATATTAAAAATGCAATAAAGTAATTAAATTATATTTAAAAATTGCATTTATTAAAAAAAATCGAAATTGTTTATCCTCATAACAGGTTTATCGCAATGCATCTAACTTTAAAAATTAATTTACAACAAAAGGGCAATTTTTAGGCTCTTTTTCAATAATTTTTTAACAACCTTAAACTGAGTTTTAACTAAAGTTTTCGAATAGAGGATTTATGGGTATAGTATAAAAATTAAATCAATATGATGTTTTTTATTTTTTACTTGGTTATGAATTATTTCTTGAAGAATCACTTAATCCAATCTTAACTTTTAGAGAGAGAGAGAGAATTAAAAAAAAAAGATTACTTCAAGTCCCCCTTTCCAAGAACTTTGATGTCCTTGCAACACTGCCTGATTTCCTCAGTTGTCAATGTATGATCTCGAATGTCATCATCATCAAATATAATCTACATAAACAAAGAAATAAATTTTTGAGATTAGTGAGATTCAAATAACAAAACTTCAACTTGAGTGGAAATTACTAAATCTGATAGCTATGATTCTGAACAAATCTACCTCCATAAATAAAAGTTATTTCAATTGAAAACTGGATTGATTTTAATCAATGATTGACAAATGAAATCTAGTAGGGTTTAAATGACAGTAACCAGCAAAACTCAGATTGTGCTACGTTTCTTAACTTTAGAAGACTGTTCCTAATGTATCTTTGAGTGCAGATTTCAAAATTGTTTTTTATTTCCCTCATTGCATCAAGATTTCTTAGAAATCAAAATCCTCAAAATTTTTTTCTCTTAATGGGTGGTAAGATATAACTCAAGGGATTTTCCATAATTTTTGAATTTAATGTATGCATTGATCCAAGAACCAGCTACAATGTGGTACCATTTTATGCCTGACCAAGAACTGTCTAATTTAATCTCAGTGACACTGGTAACAAAAAAATTTAGATTTTATTTCTGTTAATACATGTACTATAAAAAAGGAAGTGAATTTTTTTTTTCACTGCAAAATTAAATGTTTTACTTGCCCAATTCAAACAACTAAACAGTTAAAATAAAAAAAAAACACACACATGTGATGAACCTGAAGTAAAAACCTACCAGAAATACAATTTGAAATTGTCCATGAACTGTAGAAGTACTTAAAATACATGCAGAAATAAGAATCTTAAACATGCGAAAAGAATATATTTCATACGCACTTCTGAACATTTACTAAGTCTTTCAAGATGATTTTCACACATTATAAAATCAGATGCTTTTAGCTGAGCATAAACTAGTTCATCCTCATATCCCTCTGGTTTCAACTTTGGCTTAACAATTCGGTCAATGCTGTTCTTTGTTTCATCTGTTGCTTGCACATCCTTAAACAAATAAGAAGCATCGAGAAACTTTGGGTCGATGCGATCTGGTGCTGAGTACCCTTGGCAAACAATAAAAATTTCAGCAGATTCATTTCTTGAAGCTTGAGGTTTAGTGACATGGACCTAGGAGAAAAAAGAAAGATTCAATTACTGTTTGTGCAGACTCTTTACATAACTGCGGTTGTAAAGTCTAACATTTTAACAAGTAGGTCTTTTAATTTTATGAAATAATAAGCTCTATTGAAACACAAGAAGAATATGTTTACAATGAACTCTTACTTAAGCATGTACTATTCTGTATTTGTAGCCCAAACAACGTAATTTTAAAAAATGGCAAAAAAAAAAAAAAAAGTGAAAAGATTTTTACAATGTATAAAATGCCTTCTTGAGTTTCTTTTTTTTTTTTTTCTTTGCAGGCAGAAAAACATTGTTGCATACAGAAAAAGCCCTTGGTTGAATTATTATTAGACATGCTGGCAGGGCAATCCTAAGAACTCGAGTTAAAAGGCAAGAAACAGTGAAGAAAGGTAGCTTCTCCACTCATCATGGAGGGGCGAATTTGTTACTTCGGGCACAGAATGCTTAACTACAGAGACCTTCCCCTTTACATATTTTTACAACATTATCACAGTTTCAACGAAAAATAATCCCAAAAAGAGCATTTTAAAATTACATAAGATTAACATAAATTATTACACAGTAAAAAAAAGCAAAAAATAATTTTATGGGCCATTCCATGAAAAAGCCAACATCTTGTCCCGCATATGATGCTTATGTATTTCATTGAAAAGTTGAAATTTTAAAGGGAAACGAACAACATTTTTAAATATATATTATAAACTATAAGAAGGATTCGCTTTGAACTATTAATGCATCTAAACGATTTGAGCAAAAGAAAACCATGTTTTATTGCAATTAGTCCATTATGCAAAATCAAAACATAAATACATTAGCGGAAAAAAAAAATCCCAACACCAAGAAAGACTTGAGCTAGATAAACGAATATTTGGTAGGCGTGTTTATACAACTGAAAAATGACATTGATTGAAAATTCACGCTCTGCGCATTAGTGTGGCGCAGATGGCGTCACCTGGAACATGCAAATAAGGCTTATTTTAAACGCGTGTTGCAAAGCTCGTGAGTATTATTTTTCCGTGAAATTTGACGCATTGCGTTCATGTTAGCCAGAAATGCCTTTTTTTAATAAGACGAAAAAGCCATTGTCAACAGCTCACCAAGTTTGAACGAGGTCGTACAACTTGGCAATGAGAAGGTGGATTTTCATTTCGCGATATTGCAGAAAGACTTGGCGAAAATGTTTCCACCATGCATGGCCAAGGGATGGTACTACCTCAAGAAGATTGAGTTCCGAGCTGAAACGTGGCACGACTGAGAAGGAAGATCGCCAAATCCTGCTTACAGCTGTGGCGCAACGTACTGCATCTGCGGCTGACATTCGAGCTGCAGTTGGTACCATTGTGACCCAAAGAATGGTACGAAATCGCTTACTTCCAGGTATTCCATTGACTGCAAATCATTGCCATTTACGATGGCAGTGGTGTCAAGACAGAGCTCACTGGAGGTCGTAGTAGAGATCTGTTGTAATTTCTGATGAAAACAGATTCTGCCTCGGTGCCAGGGATGGTCGTATGTTGGTCAGAATGAGGCCAGGGCACCACCTGCATCCAAGCAGTCTTCGACCAAGACACACGGAACCTACATCTGGAGTCATGGTCTCAGGAGCAATTTCTTAAGACAGTAGAAGCACTCTTGTGGTTATCCCAAACACACTGACTGCGAATTTGTCGTCAGTCTGGTAATTCAACCTATAGTACAGCCCTTCATGAGTAGCATTCAAAGGGGAGTTTTCCAACAGGATAACGCTCGCCCTCACACCACTGCTGTAATGCAATGTGCTCTACAGAGTGTTGACATGTTACTATGACCTGCCAGATCACCAGATCTGTCTCCAATTGATCACGTATGGGATATCTTTGGACGGTGACTCCAGCATCATCCACTGTCAGCAATGACTGTCCTAGTATTGACACAACAAGTGCAACAAGCATGGCACTCCATACTGTTAGAAAATAGGCCCTATTTTACTCTTGGAGCAATTTCCTAAAAAAGCTAGAACGTTTTAAAATTATTTAAACCTACTTTTAAGCTTTCCTGCAATGTCCCATTTTGTTTATTCGGCGTGCGAAATATCCCTCATAAAGTTCCAATTGTAAATTTATGTGTGTATTTGACCGTCAACACCTACGAAGTGACATGACGTACGAGCTAAAGTGTTGCGTAACTTTTTGGCTGAATTGAAATGAAAACAATACCCAAAATATTTCAACAGTTAAAGCACAAGTGTTGAATTGTTTTTTTTCGGATTGGTATCTGTCAAAGTTAGCTATGCTAATGAGGTGTAAGTCATGGTCGCTATGTAGGGTTGACTGTAGCCATAAATACGTGTTCCACGCATTCACTGGGGCTGCTTATCATTTTTTAACCGTCACTGCAGTTGAACGGTCGATGTTTGGATGCTGTGATTGCATTGGGGAGTTTGATATGCTCCGTATTTAATTTAGTTTTCCACTCAGAAAAAGTGGCTAGAAGTTTAATCATGTAAAAAACTTTTTCGTTCACCCTGCCATAAGGGGCAGGGGTGTTCCTGGAGTTCGACCCTGTCCTTTTAAAGTTTTGAAACCACGTGCTTCGGTTGAAGCTTGGTGATGTTCATCCATTTTTATGCGAGGCTTAGGCCTACTACGACATGAAGTCTGAGGCGTACTTGCTCGGCCATGTGGCGGCCGAATCCTGTGTCGTCTGACTGAAGCTCGGCCATGCGGCGGCCTGATGTTCTTTGAAGGGTTCTTCAAGAACAGTGGGAGCCTATTTTTCATGGATGGATTGCTGGTGGTGTCCCTGCTGTGTTCACTTCGTCCACTAAAATCGTCGACAAGTTTTCGTCCGTCTGCAGGAGGGAATCAACATTTTGATACCTTTTTTCCGTGAAGGATTTTCCCCGTGGTATGATATTTTACCGGGACATTATCTTCTTCATGGCATCTTTTCCAAGGGTGGACTTATCATGTCTGTGAACTCTTTTTTTTTGGAACTGGAACGATATTTTCTTTTTGGAATATGAATGTATTTGGGGGGTTTTTATTGTCAAAATTGTTTTTGGGTGTGTCAAATTATTTAATATTTTATATTTACCGTTTACATTTGTTTGAATAAATTGTTATTTATTTTAAAAATGAATTTCATGTATTCTTTTCTCCCGAGCAGAACCATTCCACATTTTTTTTGTTGGTCGGAGGGGGTGGCCCGGTCTATGTTTTTTTTACCGATTCCGGGTCATCGCCGTTCGCCGGCCAACACATACCACTAAGTGACATTCAGCACCTGTATGACACAATGCATGCACGCTTGCCTTTAAAATTGTGGAGGTTATACCGGCTATTAAAGGAGCATAATTTCACATTTGCACAGCATTTTCTTGAGCTTTAATTAACAAGTGATCTTGTACATTTAATATATTAAACAAGTTAACTGGACAATTGCATTACCTAAATTTCATTATTCTACAGTAATTTTTTCTCGGTGTTGGGATTTTTTCCCCCACCAGTGTATATATATGTATAGTACAGTATTGCAGACATTAAAAAAAAAAAAAACAAAAAAAAAAAAAAACAATGGATGCTCGGAAATTTAAATGCCTTTATATTAGCGATTCACATAATGTAAACATAATTACAAACCAGTAAAAATAGTTAAATTTTTCTCACCCGTTTGAATAATTTCTTGAAAACCCAAACGAGAGAGAAGTAATCCTTAGATCGAAACACTTTAGTAATGAACCATCCCCCTTTTACTAGTAGTTCTGATGCAAGTTTCAAGGCATGCAAGGTGAGCTGATCTAAATTGAAGAACAATATCATCAATGAATAGACTCTGATTTCAATAGTATATATAACAATTCATCTAAGAAAACTTACTTTGCATAAATGCATCATGCAGCCAGCTTTTGCCAACATTTGGTGCACCATCATGAAGGACAGTATCAACTTTAAATGTCTTCAGCTCCCTTTTCAGTGTCTGTTAAAAAATAAAATAAGTAAAAAAATACACACATAAATATGCTTAATACATAAATAATATCCAATAAAAATTATATTCAATTATAAAAGAACAGCCAGCCAGTAATTTTAGAGTATGAATTGTTTTCACTATTGAGGAATCAAAAATCTCAACTGGAATCCAAAGAAAAAATATAAACTCTCAAACAGGAAAAGAAACTTAAATGTGCGTCCAAAAATTTTATGAGGAAATAAATTACACATGGCTGTTGCAAACTTGAGTAAAAATATTCTTCCACAGATTACAAAGTATTACAAATTCAGTAGTATTTTAAAACATAGGTATGAATAGTGAACATCATTTTTTACATAACTCTGTTCAGGGGTGCAGAATATGTCTGATCCGGCGATCCTAGATCAGGGTAAATTTTGGTCTTTTGGGGAAATTTTTTACCAAAAATAAAAAGTGGGTCAGGAAACCTCTTTTCCAAATTATAATTATTTCTTCTTTTTAAAATGACTCGCAAATCATTTTCCGCTTTCCCATTAGAAGTTTACAGGGTATCTGCTCGACCTGGACTTTTCAAATCCATGACTTTCCCTGACTTTCCATGACTTTTGCGAACAATTTTCCATGACTTACAATTTTAACTATTTCATTTAACGATGACATCAAAATAGAGCATAAATATCAATATAAGGTGTAAGACCTTTGCTTTTCGAAACTATTCTTTTTTTTCGGCTATGCAAATAAAGTTAACCAAAGCTAAAAAAAGAATTTAACTAAATATATCTGAAACAGATCATGTGCAACAATTTATTGATACAAAAAAATGAGTACAAGGATTTAGCAACATTTAAAAGTCAAAACAACTTATTATCCCCCAAAGCAGAAGTATGAAAGTGTGAAATTCAAATTGAATAAATGCGTCACATGCTCTATTGTCAGTCAGGGGACAAAGTCCGCGCACATGCACAGTTTCGGAAAATTCGCAGCTCACGGGTTTTAACGTTGAGTATTCATCTGATTGGTCAACACAATGCAACTTGTTTGAAACTCTTATTAAGACTAATCAGATTGCACCCAATACAAGGTTCCCCTACAATCTTAAAAATAAAATTTAAGTACTTTTTAAGGAGGTTTAAAAATTTTTCCAGGAATTAACTTCTAAGAAAGGGTCTGCACAAAAATCAAGATTAATTTCAAAAGTGATGTAAATGTTGATGAACAGTACAGATTCTTTACAGATTTAATATGAAAATCCTAAAAATCGTGAAATATTTTTCATCAATATGAAAAAGAAAATTTTAGGGAAAGGTAGATTGGAAGCAATTCTTTGGCTTATTCAAGTGTAAATTCAAAGGAATGGTAAAAATGGTAAACACCAACATTTTCTATTTGTTCAAGCATAAAAACAATCAAACAAATCTTTTTTTTTTTCAATGAAGAAAATTTATAATTTCAGAATAAGATCAGGATATAATGTGATCACCCTATTTTGCCAGTCTGTGCATGCAAAATGTATTCTATTCCCCCCCCCCTATTCTTTTCTCTTCCCCCCTCCAAGAAAAAATGGTGATTTTTTTTTCTTTTGAAATTACAGCTTTTACTTGATTTTTTCGAACTCGAGGAAAAACGTGCCTGTATTTTGTAATTAAATAAACAAATGAAAAGTCAAGGAAGCACTTTGTCTTTAAAAGTTCGGTGTTTTCTTAAAAACTATTAGAAACCAATAAATTGGAAGAGCTAAAATTTGAGTTCAAAAATAAATTATTAAAATAAAATGAATAATGAGTATATTTAACGTAGCACAACATAAAAATAGCTTCAGAATATCAAAATAATTGAAGTATTTACAGGATGCAAAAGGATTGAAGACTTGACAATGGCACGCCATTTTCTGCGAAGCACGTGCCGAAGAAAACTGTTAGAATGTCAACCAAAAATAAATAAATAAATAAAAAATAAGTTGTACAAAACCCATTGCACACGTATTTCTGTCCCTGTATTTCTAAAAAAAAATGATCATGGAAGCAAAAAATTCGAAAAATAATTTTAATCCACCAGACAAATCTAAAGTTTGTTGAAAGAAAATCATTAAGATACCAGCTAAAACGTATTTTTCAGAAAAGCTCATGTTTAACTTGTTAAAGATATTCTTTTGTATAAAAATCCAATCCTGATTATTCTATTTCTAAATTGTTTTAAAGGTAAAGCGAAACGAAAAAGCGGCGCCTAACCGCGAACTTTTAACGATTGCCGATTATGCGCAAAAATAAAACTTCTCGGGGTATGGTTTTTTTTTTATTTTTTTTTTTTCGTCTTGAAAAAATGGCTCCCGATTTCGAAATCCCGACGATTGCCGATTTTTCGATGGACACAATTTTTTTTGCAGGAGCACGATCGTACGTTCGAAGATCGCCGATTTTTCGGCACATTTTCTACGAAAAATAATACCTTTGGAGTTTTCAAGGACATTTTAAAATTTTCAAGGACTTTCCAGATCTCTTGAAAGACCAAATGAAATTCAAGGACTTTTCAAAGTCGCAGGAACTTTGCAATAACGAAGCAGAATGACGATGGATGTTTTTTTGTTCTTCTGAGCTCGGGAGAAATAACCACCGATCCTGAGCGCTAAAATCCATGATAAACAGTCAGTTTCCATGACTTTAGGACATTTTTTGCTGAAATCCATGACTTTCCCTGACCAATTTCGATCATAAATGAAATCCATGACTTTCCCTGACTTTCCAGGTGCGCGGACACCCTGAGTTTAGTAAACACAGATCGTTACTGGGGTGCTTATGTAACGAAATTCTCCTTTGGTCAAGCATGTTCTCAACATATTTTTTCCCTTATAAATCTGCATTACGCTGGCTCTGTTAGAAATGCTGGAGCGATGTTTGGCGCTCTAGGGTTTTTGCTTCGATGCTTTTGTTAGTTTTTGGTTAACAACATTTTTTAGTTAATATGCCTTTATTGATAAGTATTATGTATGTAACTTAGCTTATGGAAAAACAACTTGTAATTAATTGACAGATATGTTACTGTGGTACGTCTGCAGTGATGTGAAATTAATTTTTATTTAAGCTTATATGTATCGTTAAATTTTGGAAAAATTTTTGCACGAATTGGGTGAAATGTTGGATGGGAAAACATTTTCTGCACCCCTGACTCTGTTATATTATGATATGCTGGGGAAATGTGCAGCTTTAAAATGTGTTATAAGTTTTGCATGAAATAGAGTAGAGGGAACGTTCTCTGGAGTGACTACCTTTTTTTAATGAAAAAGATGGGGGTTAATGGAAGTTAGTAGCTCTTAAAAGTTGTTTTCGAACATGCAAGAGTCAACAACAGCATAGCACCAATAGCATTCCTTTATATTCTTCGCAGCGCATATAAAGAACACGATAAGAACACATTTCAATAGAGGTATTTAATACAGCGAAAAAAATACAGCTGAAAATTAGCGGTCGCAACTCGCCACATGGCGAATAAAGTAGCATAACTGGCGATTAAAAAATGTGTCATCGATCGCCGCCACTGCTCAGTCACTCTACTAGCATTCCCAATGTAATTACATCCCCCCCCCCCCCCGTTCCAAACTATCCCGATGTTATTTTTTTCTTTCACTGCTAGAGAAAGAAATTCAGATGCTAGAGTGTTCAGTACTGTCATTTGCATTTCGTACATGCTTTTCATCAGGATGAAAAAAAAAACATATCAGCAGATTGTAGGATTTAGTGAGCGATGCAATAAGTAACTTATATCAGGGCTGTAACCAGAATTTAGTTTCGGGAAGGGTTCTTGTGAAATCGAAAAGTCAATAAAATCTAATTTCATGTTCTATATCCTATTGATTTTTGTTACAATAGAGGTTAAAAGCGTATCAAAATGAAAAAAGTAAAAAAAAAAAAAAAGACTCCTTTTTTCAATGAAGAAAAGAATTCCAAGGAGTACTTTTGAAATTTCTATCTCATGACACTAGTAAGATGTGTTAAATATAGAGTTTGGCACTTACAAATTTGAAGAATTGTAGTGTTTTTTTTTTTTTTTTTAGTGGTATTAAAAACTTGAAGGTAAAGGTGTATTGTTAATAAATTGTGTTTGCAATAGCTACAGTAAAAATAAATGCAGGAAAAACACTTAACTTGTACAATTATTTAATGATGATAATTTCATTTTTCAAATGCAGTTCCAAAGTAAATAAGAAAATTAAAATAAAGTAGTAAAAATAATTTTTTCAGTGAGAAACAATGAAAAGCATTTTTGTAATAGTTTTGAAACATTTCGGAGGGGGTTTGAACCCTAACCCAACCCTTAAATACGGCCTTGGCCTATATCTGTACTAAAAAAAACTTTGCATTTTTGATAATTATGCTGTGTAATGTTTACTAATTCGTAAATACAAAGATATATTGTTAAGCAGGAGGCGGATGTTACATGCTAAAGCTGGCTCTTCACTTACAGCAAAATGAAAATATTTCACATTTGACGTGATATTTTGACACAAGCTTTCTTACTATAATTATCAATTTCTTTACTCTGAAAAAAAAGAGTTAATGGCAGGATCGAGTGAGAACAAATATTAATCGTCATTGCTCAAAAAGTTGGAGGAATTCCATTATTAAACTTTTAACATAAAAGAAAAGTGATAAATTACAAAGTTTAGAAAAGTGATATTTTAGAAAAAAGGTATCATTACAGGATGATTTCTTTTTCTGGAAACTATTTTTAGGAAAACATTTCTTACCTGTCTGCATTTTTCGGTAGTTATATCTTCAGTAAAAGTCATAACGTTGGGTATTGGCCTTATAGGTACTAAATCTACACCTATAGTACAAAAAACGAAGAAATTGCATTTTAGACATAAAAAATATACATTTATCTAATTTTTAGACTCAAAAATAGAAAGTAAACAGAAATTGGAAATATGAAGAGAACATTTTCGGGCTTATTGGCCATGGTCGGAATAGAAAAGAAAATCCAGACGTTTCCTCATGTTAACATTTATTAGTTTTAATTGGAAAATTAAAATACATAAAAGAAAACGATTTGATTTTGGCGAGCGAGCTGAACGCGATAATATAATAGCGCTGCCAAAATACTTCTACAATACAGTGAAGGCAAATAACACTAGTAACAACAATATACACATGAGAAATATAATCACAGGATGAAATAATTCTAACATGTCAAGCTCTGTGACTGACATTATCAGTGGTTGAACTTTGTTGTGACTGATACATTTTCTTTTCCTCCTTCAAATGTTGTTTTGCAGACTTATTCCGATTGGCGAGTGAGGGTTTTGATGACTGCCATTTTTTGTCTTGGATGGTGGTAATAATTAGAAATGAAATGACATTATGTTTCATAATAGCAGCTTATTTACAATACATCAACAGGGAATCTACAATACACTAAAATATAATTCAATTTGCCTAAAATTTAAAACAGCTTTATTTTTTTACAATAAAATATGGAAAATTTTAGCTTGTTGAGAAAAAAATAGAGTAACACTTAGCAGCAAGTAAAAGAATTTTTCATTTGTATATTTACAAATATAAAATAATGTTTCTTAACAGATGAGAATCTACCAGTAAAAATTATTGCCAAATCCAGTTTGGTTGACAGCAAAATTATTTATCCATTAAAATTTTAGTTTGCATTTATTATGAAATCAAATGACTAAATAAGCAAATAATATTGAGTAATTTTTGCTTTAGAAATAATGTATTTTTAAGGTTCTACTTTTTCCTTTTGTTCCTCTATTGTATGTGTTATACTATCGTCCCTGTTTAATTGGGTAACGGATAAACGAATACCTCGCCTCGCTTATAGGAATAAAATATCCTGGAACAGAATATTTCATACAATAGACACAATGTTAAAGACCTCCGCTTAGACAAATACCACACCTAATCGAATAATATTTCTTGGAACCGACAGTGTACAATCACTACTACAGATTATATTTCTTACCAATGATAAGACTGGACACCGGCATTGCTTGATGAGCCACTTGAAGCCATCCTCCAGGTGCAGCACATAAATCAACTAAAACCCTGGATTTTTGCAAGAATTCAAATTTCCGGTTCAGCTGAATCAACTTAAATGACGCTCTTGATCGGAAACCTAAAATTTATTGCATGTGAATAAAACTTTCAATCTTTTAAAAATGTTTATCTGTTTATACTAATGATAAATGTTGCATGAGTTTCAATAAAAAAAATATTAATATGTAACCCAAACAGGAGTGAACTGAACTTAAAATTTTCGGAAGAATTGGAGGTGGGGGAGAGTTAATTCCCAATTTACTAAATTAAACTATGAATGATAAAATATGAGTATGCACGTACATATATTTGCATCCAATGAGAAGAGCCATTAGGCATTATTAGAAATACAGGAATAACAACTAATTGCAATATTGACATAATGTCTCAAACTTTGCAAAAGATTAGAAAAATCTTGATGAATAAGGATTTTTTGAGAGGTCACTGTTGCCCCTGTAATCTCTCATCAAAGCATCTGTAAACCAAAATGTAAAGAAGTTATCTAATTTAAAATGAGCTAAAATTATTACAATCAGTTTATTTCTTAGTTATTATATTTAGTACACGAGAAAAATTTTCAAAAATTGTTTAATTTTTTCCAAAAATGCCCAGCAATTACAATAATTTTTATTTTTCGGATTACTAGAAGGGTCTGCCCCCTGCAGGCTAATGTTTCCAAATCCCAAAAGATGTTTTACAATCTGATTTAATTATTAAATTGTCTGCTAGGAAAAGTCAAATGAAAACATCTGTCTCCGCCCCTGGCCCTAGACAATGGTCAATTTTGCCTTTCACAAATTTTAAACAATGTGCATAAATTGCAATCAGTATATAAACATTAATAAATATTTCTTTCTTACGAATACGAAAAAATGAAAGCTCCAAAATTTTTCTGATGAAGTAACCGCTCATATAATAGATTAAACTTTTCATTTTGCTCAGACAAAATGTTACCTGTTTCTTTGGCTAGTCTATAAAATTTATCCTTCCTCTGTTTTCCAACCTTCGTTTTCTTCGGCATTTTTGATCACAGAAGGAACAATCAACAGCTGAAATTTTAAGAGAAATTAGTTAACTAGTTTAAAATACATATTATGAAAAAGCAAGACTTTTTAGAACACTAATTATCAATTACTTCTAGTATAAAAGATAATTCAGTTATGACATTTGATCACGACCACGCGGCTGAAATCCAGAAGAAAACAAACGAGATGATGCCAGAAAATGCTTTCTTAATATTAAAAAGGAAGATTGTGGCCTGCTCCTATCGAGCTCAAGAGCAGGATTAGGCATAATGAAATACAAAAAGTATAAAAATCTGCACAATATACTTATATAAACATGATTAGAAACTTTTAGAACCATTTAAACTGTCTGGCTTGCTTTTTTAATAGTTTGTGGTCATTTGCCGAGTCCATATTTTCATGTTTATTCCAAGTTGGCATCAGCTAGTATTTGACTTTTATTAAAGGTCCAAGTCCGCGAGGGAGGGTCAAATGTTT
This sequence comes from Uloborus plumipes, assembly GCA_038373865.1. Lineage (NCBI taxonomy): Eukaryota > Metazoa > Arthropoda > Arachnida > Araneae > Uloboridae > Uloborus > Uloborus plumipes. The sequence goes on from JAXGGA010001268.1 coordinate 64,180, forward strand.
ACCAATGTTATTTGGAATTTGTAGTTTTCATACATTTTTAGGAACCTGTTTATGTTAATCACTTTCAAATAAAGTTTATATACTGTTGTAAATCTAAAGTATTTCGTGTTAAGTTTCTTCGTGTTTTAATTTTCGTTTTTTTTATTTGATTTTTCCATTATCATTATTTCTAACAACATTTGATCGCTTATCCTATTTCTATCTTTTAAAATGCCTTTGTGTGTGTTTTACACAAACGTGCCAAGCAGCCAAATATCAAAATCTTTTGAAATTAAGCTTTCTGAAATATTAGCAGATATTCTATCAAAACCACTTGAAGTATGTTTTAATTGTTATTATTTTTCCCCTCTTACTTTCAAGTCTTGTTGCTTGCAATTTATATTTTGATATTTCAGCGCATATCTGTTAATTTACTGCCTGACCAGCGATTAGTGCGTGGCGGCTCCACAGAACCGACTTGTTGGATGAACTTATGGTCCATCGGCGTTTTTTCTGCTGAAAACAATCCTCGATATGCGGAAAAACTCTATCCATTCATAAATGAAGAATTAGGAATTAAGAGTGATAGGTATTATTCTTATCATGTAACATTATATATATTTCTTTCCATTGAAGATTTTTATTGTGAATAATTTATGATGGGTACCCATTTAGCTTTTCCTTATAAAAGCAAAATAGTAGAAAAATAATTAAAACCCCGGAAAGTTCTCTTTGCATAAATTTCCAAGCCAGTTATGCATACACTGCAATTAAAAATGGCTGTGAGGGTTCTTCTAGCAACTGATATCAATTATTTACTTCATTGAGAAACAGGGTTGTGATAATCGATGCATCTCAGATTAGTAACTAACTAGCACATCAAAGTTAATATCACTAGTGCAGCCAGAATTACTTAACCAAAGTTTTGTTCTTTTTGATCAAAACTGTCTTTACATATGTATAAACTAAACTATATGGCAATAATATAAAAATGAAGTCCTCGGGAGCCTGCACATTGTTCTACCCTCAGGTTTCTTAAGGAACTGGCAGAGGCTAGGGAATCAGGCCTCTGGATTGTGTCTCCCTTCTCTATTGTACACTTGATCATAATAGTTCTTTTATTAAAAACCAGGTTTTTAGTCTCACCAACAAACCCAGTAAGACCCATTCTGGCATGTGTTTTTAAGGTTTCATAAATATGATAGAGCCTCAAAAATCTGAAGTAATTGGGGCTCATGCCACCGTAAATTGTTGAAAACTCTGGATTTTCTGGAAAACTCATTCAGCAGTATGAACTTAACACTTTCTGACATCATAGGGATGTAAACCTTAATATTAAGTCATTTTTCTTGTCAAGTTATTATTTCCAAAGCATATCTTAATATATCTTGAGTAGTCAGAGAGTATTTCTTGTCATTTGGTGAGTGTCATCGACACCAACTTCTTGACTTATTTCATTGCATTGTAACTTAAAAAAAAAAACCTGTTAAGTTATGTTAATTAATTTCTCAAAAATTTATGCCTAATAAACATCAAAATTATCAATTTTGAATTTGGATTTATTCGGTTTACCAGTACAAACTTTTCTCTTGCTTTCTAATTTTGTTTCTCCTACTTTTTTAGCCTACTTTCCCGTTAAAAATAAAAGAAAGATGAAAAAGGTATGAAAAGTAGCTTAATGCATCTAAAAAATATCGGCAAGTCCAAAAAATATCGCCAAGTTAAAAAAATAAAAAGGTAAAATGAATATCGAAAAAATAAAAATTTGAAAGTAGGGTATTGAGATGGGGAATTTGTGTCGGTCGGTCTGTCTGTCTGTCCCCCCCCCCCCCTAATAACTTTTGAATGAACATTCCGATTTGGACAAACTTTTTTTTTGTTGGAAAGATCTCGACGAGTACAGCTCATTCCCATATTTGATTTTTCGATTTAAACAATTTTTGGTTCAACTTTGAACCGTTCACACAACCTGTCCCGCGATGCTAACTTTTGAGTGAACAGTCCGATTTGAACAAACTTTTTTTTGTTCGAAAGATCTTTTCAAGGATACTCCATTCCCGTATCTACATTTTCAATTTGAACAATTTTTCGTTCATCATTGAACCGCTCAAGCAAGCTGTCACCCCTAATAACTTTTGAGTGAACAGTCCGATTTAAATAAACTTTTTTTTTGTTTGAAGGATCTCAGCAAGGATACTTTATTACCGCATTTAAATTTTCAATTTGAGAATTTTTTTCGTTCAACATTGAATCGTTCAAGCAACCTTTCACCACCTAATAACTTTTGAGTGAACCGTCCGAATGGAATAAACTTTTTTTTGTTTGAAAGGTCTCGGAGAGGTTTTCCCATACATTCCCATATTTCGCTGTTTGATTTGAAGCATTTTTCGTTCAATATTGAACTGTTCAGAAAAAAAAATTAACATTAGCGTCTACGGGTAATTTAAGTTGAATGTTGATCCTGAACTTAAAGTCGGATTTCCTTCAAACTAACTTTGTGAGAAAATGGTTTTGATAAATAATGTTTGTATAGTACTTTTCTGAGTAATCTTCTGTGAGGACTCTGATTCCGACTCAGACTCCGCAAACATGGCGGAAATGCAGGCTCAGAAAAAAATGATTGACTGGGCAGACGATTTTTTGTTTATTTATTCATTTGTTTTATTTTATTTAGTATTATTATTTTTTTTTTAGGCAGACGATTTTTTTCGTAACAAAAATTTTTCATTCACGAGAACATTTTATTCTGTATTTATATTAAACAACTGGCAACGGATTAAAAGTGAAATTCGAGACATTTTATTAACGGACGAGTTTTTTTTTTCTTTTTTATTTTTTCTTTCTTTGATAAAATGTGTTTTGTTGCTCTTTGTACTTTTATTATTTTATTTATTTATTTTATTATTATTTTTGTTTTTTGAAAATGATGGAGGATTTTTTCTACGGAGGTATTGTAACAGTTACTCTTTAAAAGGTGCGACAAAACTTTATTTATTCGTTAATTACTTTTTACGTGTCTATTTCATCTGATGAGAGGGGTATATTTTGCTTTTCGAAATCAGCTCTAAGTGCTAAAAAGGTATGTTTGACATAATTTTCAGTCTCAGATGATCAAGAGACAGATGCGAGAATGCTGATGTCGATGTACGGGAAAGTAGGCTTGTTTAGTTTTTGACAGAACTTCTTGTTGTTCTTTAAAGTTGACAAGTATTAAAAGTATACCGTTAAATTACAGATGTACCAAGTAGCCCTTTGGCCAAGTATTGAGTACTCGGTCAAGTACCGAGTCGCTGGGTAGTCGGTAGGACACTTATTGCATCTACGGTTTAAAATACAATAATTTCGATTATTAAAATATTTTTGTATAATTTATTTTTTACCTTTTCCCTCTGTATTTCTTTGCCCAAAAATAGTCCAAACTTTTTTCTTATGATTAAAAAAATAACTTAATTTTACTTCTATGTATTGTTGTCATAGTAAAAATTTATAAATATGTAATTCTAGGGTTTAAAAAAATTGGAATCTTAAGTTTCCAAATGATTCAAAATAAATTGAAATATAATTTAAGGATTTTATTAATATCAGTTTATAACTATTCATCCACATGAAGGGTTCGTGGCCAAAGGTGAAATTAACCCAAATATGTGACTTGGGAAGTATAGTTACACACAAATGCCCAGAAGAAGAAACTTTCTAACCAGTCTGCGACACTGATTTGGGCAGTTGGAAATAATCTGCAGCATTTTTATTAGTTTTATTTTAAGTTTTCATGTAACACACAAACCTTTTACAGGGTGCATGCACCTTTTTTAAAATAAAAAGTGAGGAGTACTTAAGGACTTTCTAACACATTCGCTGCTGATAAGTTTGCAAAATCTCTCAAAAAAAAAACACCTGTTGAACTATACTGATTCAAGGAGGAAAACTTAACATCAAGCACTTTTTAAAGAGGGAATTTTTTTTTTTGGACCCAACCATTAATATCTAAATAATTGATTTAGAAAATTTGATTGATTACTTACATACAACACTGAATTGTGTTGCTGTGGCTCTGCTGTTTTCTGCAGACGTGAAAGAATCGCAAGTAAACCAATCACAAAATATCTTTCCATTGTTATTTGATTTTCAGCGCCACTCAGCTAATCCGCCTCCCCATCCGTTAGGAAAGGATTTTAAAGATGTATGGTGGAGGTACAAAGCATCGGATAATTTCCGTTTTTTGAAGATGAAAAGCATCACTCTCTGGCTCACCAAAGACATTTATTTTCTCTCAATATTCATTGAGCTGTATTTGATTTTTCCCTCCCTTTCTCTCTCTCTCTCTTTTTTTTAAATTATCTGCAGAGTACTGAAAAATCTGCGACGTACGTCTCGTGTCTCGCAATTTCTGCTACTGGGCACAAATGCATATTCATGTATTTTGCAACATAGAAAATTCATAGACCTTGTTGCTAACTTTTACCCCATATTGATTTTACAAGTGGAGATTTTTTTTTCTTTTGACTCATGCATAGAACATAGTTATATTTTATGAGAAAAGCAATTGTAAATTTTTTAAAAATTTGGTTATCTTAAACAATATTCAATTTTTTTACAACTACTTGGTATTGGCCAAGTATCTGATCAAAATTTTACTGAGTACTTGGTACATCACTACTTAAAATGTCAATAAAGTACCTCAGATTAAAACCAGAACCTCGAAGTTTTGAGAGTCGGATTTTTGGTACTTAATGGTATAAGTGAATTTTTTCATATATTAACCAGAATTTTATCCATGTAAATTACATCATGTTTAATAAATATTTCATAGACATTTTTTTAGCATATTTTTTAAATTCCTAATTTTGTCTCAAATATTTCTATTGAGCATAGAAAGAAAAATATGAGCAATAAACCAAACATTGTGTCAGTTTTTATTATTTATTTCATTTTTTAAAATAATAATTTATGTAAAATGTTAATGTCTCAACAAGTTATGCAATGTAGCTGGCATAGAATTATTAGTATTCCTTTAATAAAATAATTTTACTAGGTAGAACATATTTAAGCACTTTTAATGTTACTCTTAAAAAAAAAGCTTGATAACATCATGCATTGAATGATTTTAAGTAATTTGTTAGTTCTTTTAATTTTATTGGTTTAAAAATACACTGCATTTCAAATTATGACAAAGCTCAAAATGAAATGAAATATGAATGATTAATTTTAACATGAACACTTTTATTTAATGAAAATTTTGATCAATGATTGAAAACTAAAGTAACTGAAATTTTCATTTGCTTTAAAAAGGCTTCAGTTCAGGCTATTAAAAGGCTTCAGTTACTCTTTCAGAATAAGTAGCAGAAGCTCTTTCATCAAGCTTATTTTTAATGCAATTGCCTGCATAAAACTTTAAAAGAATAATTAAATTTGGAAATTTAAATAGTAGAAAATGAGTTTTTAAACTGAGTATTATTATTATTTTGCAATAAAAGCTCTTGTAAGCTGAAATGTCCTGTTACAGACCTGGTAGGATCTAAAAAACATTTTAATAAACCCACCTGGGCTGGTTTTATTTTTTTTTTGAAAAAAAAAATATTTTTGAAACCCTGTAAATAACTAATATGGGCTTTAGATCAAATGTTAGGAATAAACTGTCTTTACTTTAATTATATTTTCACTTCATTCTTTTCTTGTCTTTTGAGACATTTTTCCTAATGTATAGTTTGAAGGGGAGAAAAATCTCCTGCGTGAATAATTTTTCTTACATTCATGCTTCTTTCTTTTGTTTTGATTTGTTTTTGTCTGCATTAATATTTTGATTTATCAACAAAAGCAAGTTTCTGCAAATTTACTATTTCAGTTTAAAGATTATTTTATCAAGGATTTCTTGAACTAAAAAAAATATTGTATGTATACAGTCGAACCTGTTTATCTCGAGCCTGATTATCTCAAAAACCTCTCTATGTCGAAATTTTTCAATTTTCCTGCTTTTACAGCAAAAATTTAATGTTTTTTCTCATGTTTATCTCGAATGATTTTCCCCAAAAACCATTACATTTCGAATTTTGACGACTCTCATTTTTGAATTTTATCTCCAGCCACCTTTATCAGTGGTATAACTTGGGGACAAAAAGTATCTTTTGCACAATCAATTAAAGACTATGTTCGTACTTAAAGGTATATACCTTAACTTGCTACCGATATAGTCATCACAATTTGTAAAACGCGGACTCACAACATGTCGTACAGTAAAATATTCAACAATATCAATGCAAAAAAAATTATTAAGTATTTGACTTTGTTCCAATTGCTTATTTTTGTAAATTTTATCACAACTTCTGTATCTCGAAACCTCCGTATCTCAAATTTTTCTTCTGTCCCGTGAAATTCGAGATAGACGGGTTTGACTTTATTTTTAACTATACTGTATGTTTTTCACTATGTATATATTTGAAGAATTTGTAAATGAAATACAAATTTCTTAGAGTAAACTCTTAAAATGTTAGTTAAGTATTAGGAACTGTATTTCTTCTATTAGTAAACAGTCACAAAAACATCTGCCCAAAATTATTAATATCTTGCTCTTACTTTTCAATAATTTTCAATAATAATTAAAATTTCTTTTTATCTTGTTTTAAAATCAACTTAAAATAATTTTCAATTCATATATTTAAAAGAGGCAACCAGCCATTAAAATTAAGTCCAATAAAGATGGTCATACAACTTTTATATATTAAATGTAGATTATGTAGTACTTTTTAAAATGTGTCATTTCATCACACATATGTCTCAAATTCATCGTATTATAAATAAGTACTCTTCAGTAATAGGAACCACGAATTCGAACTCGATAGCATATAGAAATAACATCAAACATGATATAATAAAAAATACTGTGTTAACAAATAAGTGGTGCTTATTTTCAAATATCAGCAGTCTTCTTGATATCATTTTGAATTTAGTTTCATTTTTTCCCTATTATTGCCAAAGTTTATGCTGGAGATGACTTGGAAAAACAATCTCCAACACTGAGGCCCAGAACCAATAATTGCTTCTGAATGTTTAAAATCCTATGAATTTCAACTTAGTGTTTGCCAACAAAAAATATAAGAAACATTTGTTTTATGTATACCCAATAGAACCCTTTAGATTAATTTTAATGTCTTATCATTATTATGTCTTTATTCCTTTATAAAGTTATCTTTAACTTTCTTTGCTTCTTTTACAGGATTGTGTTACTTTTTCATGACATCAAGCCAGAACAAGTTGCTAAACCACTTTAACTTTGACCTTACGTGCCAAGCATTATCTAGATTGTGACAAACCTTATTTTATGTTGATGTATATTCTTTGAAATTTAAATATAAGGAAAGAAATTTGCTCCAAAAATATCTAAATATATAATTTAATAAATTTATTGTTGAGATCTAGTTTCTCAAGAAAAGTTTTGGCAGAAATTTTAAAGGTTTAATGTGTAGATAAGTCATTATACAAAATATTATTTATATAAGAGAAATAAAATAATGAATGAATAAAATAAATATAATAATGTATACTTTAGTCCAGGGTATTCCAAATTGTTGCCACAGCATTCTGGGCAGACCAACCCAGGTAAGGGAAGGAGTGCTGCAAAATGTCCTAAATGTCTATATATGTTTGCACTATTTAATAGAAATAGCCTAGAAAATTCCAATTTTTCTAAAGGTGCTACAAATCAGAAAAAAAGACTAGTCATATTTTGCATATTTTTTTTCTTTCCCTTCGAGGAACAAAAGTGTCTGTGAGGTGGAAAATAATTTTATAACTAATACTTTTTGCATTCATTGCTTTAAGTTAATAATATTGATATTCTTTAAATTCAGTTTTGTGTTAAAAGAACCGAATATATTTTCAGTACATTAAAGTTAATGTGTCAATGTTTTGTGCATTGTTTCAGAACTTAATAATGAAGTGATCTTAAACAAATGCTGTCACTCCTCACCCCCCCCCCCAAAAAAAAATACAGCAACCATTCCGTATTTCTTATAATAAGATTTGCTGTCTTAATTTTAAAGTAACCTAATAGACGCCTTTGATTTTTGGAAAGTTTAGTATCATCCAATGTTTTTAACATTATAGCTTTATCCTTCAATTTTAATTGCTAAAAAATAGCTTGGTGAGTAAATATCTGTAGCAATTTTAAGGTTGCATTAAATATTTCATAATGAAAAATTAAAGAGAAATGAAGTTTTATTGAAACTTGCTCAATATTAACAATAGTACATGAAAGTTCAATGTTTTGGTTGTCAATTACTTGCTTGAACTATGATGCCTACTAATTAGGCATTTTTTTTTTTTTTTTTTGTATTTTTACCATTGGTTTTCTTTCTTACTTTTATAATGAATGCATAAATACATACTTTCAATTCTTTTATGCAGTTACTCATTCACTAATAAACTTTTATTAATTTGTTAAACAACATTGTGTTATAAAGCAGTGAGTGATAAAGCATTGTGTTATTCAATGTAAAATATAAACTCACTTCTCAACTAAAGCTCTAATTTTCCTGTGAACTAACTCAGAGTTTTATCATTGTAAATGTTCTGAAATATTACTTTTAAGTAACTATATTTTTTGGAAAAACAGCAGAGTCTAGTAGCATTTTTAGGAAGAGCTTCTGTAGAGTACTAGTACGGAACTTAATTCATCAGGATAGTCGCATGAATAGTTGTTCTTAATTCTCTAAATGAAGTAATTACGTCATATTTTTAAGGTCCTTTATTGATTTGAAAATTTGCCAAACATTTATTACTTTCTTTAAACCTTTGATTTTTTAAACACATGATATTTTATTCAAGAAAATTTTACTTGGTGCCAAATACTGTAATAAGATGGAGAAAATTTTCGATTTCTTTCAGCTTATTTCTTTAAAAATCAGAAATTAGCTTTGTCCATTAAATTAATTTTAATTGGGAGCATTAAAAGCCTTTAAAAAATGTATGGAGCAATATTATGCACCTTGAAGGAATAATGACTATGAAAAATATGACAAGTTAACAAACATGAAAAGTCTTGAAGAGTAAGAAGTCATAGTTTTTAAGGATATTTTGTACCGTCAATGCATTACTTCAAATAGAAATAACAGGAAAGAAATTCACACAGAATTTGAAGTATAGCTTCAAAAAAGTTTATTCATTTAAAAGATGTAATATTTTTCTGGGACAAGTTTAAGAGATTTCTTGTTTTGTACGTCTCTATCATTGACCTAATTAAATCAAAAACTTGGTAGCTTTATTTAATGTTGAAGTTGAAAATTGCGTTTTTTTTTAGTTTAAATTGATATCACTTTTTCTATATTTCTACTTCTTTTCTTTCTTTTTTCTATGCTTTAAAATGACATAACAATACTACTTATCAAAATACAGTTCATATTAATTCGTCAAAGAATCTTAGTTTTTTCCAAAAAATTAAAGTTTTCTTTTTCCTTCATTGAAAGAACATTTAGACTTTAAGTACTGATTTTTACTGGACTTTTTTTCTTTCTTTTCTGATCTTTTCTTTCTTAAGTGTAAAACTTCCATGTTGGACTCAAATAAAATAGGAGCAATAAGTAATGCTCAAATAAATAGTTTTAAATAATTTATAATTCAATACATTTTACTTGCATGTTACCCACATTATGTTTTTGCTGTATTTCGTTGCCATATTATGATTTTAAAAAATGTATATGCTTGTTTTATTCTGTTTATTGTTTATTATATCTCGTTAAAAATGTTAAAATTTTATGTATGTTTCTAGACTATATATATATATAGTTTAAGTTGTTGTAATAATTAAAATTTAATTGTACATTTAAGTTTGGAATTGGTTTAAAAAAATATTTTTCCTTTGCATTATTTTTAATGGTTGGCATGTTTTGCAAAAAATGTGCATTTTAATGAATTGACTATTGATAAGAAGGATGCTTGCTCTTAAGTTTTATTTCATAAATTTTTGGGAAATTAGTTTTCTTTGTTATGCATATGAAGCTTGTTGTGGATGTGTTACTACAGCAAATTAAAAATGGTGCTAAGAATATTATTCTGCAATATTTTGCTCATCAGTTCCTATTTAAGTGTACTATCTGATAGTTTTAATAAGCAAGAAAAACGTGCAATATATTTAATGAAATGTTAAAAGCATTTGTATCAATTGCAATAAAATGAATAATTTTCCAATTAGTTTGTTTATTTCTTTGGAAAATCTACCTGCTATAACCCCCATGTGTGGGTTGCATGGAAGTTGGGGATGTAACAGTAACATAGCTGTTGGACCCTATAGGATGAAAGTGAAAGCACAAAATTAAACTTTCATTCTCTTTTATGAAATATTTTATTTTCTATTAAACAGAGTTATTTCATTACACACTTTTCCCTTAAAATCTTGCAGCTGTAGAATTAATATTTTTATTGCATTTAATAATTTGTTACCGTTATCGATTTTTTTCATTTTTAATGCTATCTCAATATCTTTGTCTTCAGCTCATTAAAGCTTGTTTTATGTTTTTCTATTCCAATTAATCTGTTAAGAGTTTTAATCATTTATCACGTTTTTTTTTTTTTTTTGTATAATTAACTATGAAAGAAGTTGCACAAGGCCTAATCTGCATCCTGCTGGCATGTTAAAATCGATTTTCTACTTCATAGCATATGCTTGTGACCACTATTTACATTCAGTAATTGAACTCCCCCCCCCCCCTCATCAAATTTTTGTCCTATTGCTTATTAGGCATAAGAATTTCATCAGGATTCTTTCAGGAGGTAATAACCTTGAAAGCAAGTTAGGAAAAGCTTCTTGACAAAAAACATATGACTGGGCAAAGTTACTTGCTCTGCAAAAAATAAGCTGTTGTTTTTACAGTAAAATACTGGCAGCAAAGGTTCCACTTTAAAACTGTAAAAGCACATTAATAAACTGTAAAACTAGCTATTTTACAGTTTATCTGTAAAATTAGCAATATTAGCATAAAATTAGCTGTATTATACTGTAAAAACAGCAGTATTATATACTGGCAGCTGAGATTCCACTTGAAAACTGTAAAAGCACATTAATAAACTATGAAGTTAGTAATATTACAATGTATTACTATAAACTAGCAATTTTACAACTTATTACTGTAAAATTAGCTGTATTATACTGTAAAACCATCTTTTTTTACAGTGTGCCTGTCAGAGCAGTATTAAGGCGTGGGAAGCAATTTGCCATTACCATAATAAGCTGCCATGTTGTATCCAATCCTTAAATTACATTTATGAAAAATTTCTGCAGCATGTCATTAAACTGGTAGAAAGCTGATGATCAAAAGAGAAGATACAGGGTAAAATTTTGAATTGTTGAGTGTTGGAGATTTCAAAAGAATGAGGTTAAAAATCTCAGTATGCAAAAATTGTGTTTGACGAAAAAAAGGACTAGCAAAAAGTGGCAGAGGGAGGGGGGGGGGCACTTTTTTAGACTTATGTACTATTTGGTGCTAATTTCAGGGAAAAAAAAAGAAAAAATTCTATCAGGTCAAGTACTTTTTTAGTAAAATTGATTGTTTTTTCTGACATCTTCCGTCAAAAAGTATTTAAACAATTTGTCTGTCAAAAGTTCTTTTTTTTTAATTCAAATATATAGAAATATATTGTTAGTGATACATATTGGTACTTCAACAACCAATTGGTTTTTATTGGTCTGAATGGAAGAAAAAGGCTCAAAAATGCCAAATTTTACACATCCGCGGCGCAAAGAAATGGCTATATCTCAGGAATATATTTTTTAAAGAAAAAATGAAACCGTTTATTAGTACAAAGTATTAATGTAGATTTTCTAGGGAATTTCATTGAAATCAAAAATGGTACGGAACGAAAATTTGTCGAAATGTGTTGATTTTATATGGAACTAGCAGTACCCGCACGGCGATGCCCGTGCAAAAAATGCAAAGGAAGTCAACTGAATAAATTAACTTTACTCCAACCCTCTGAAGTATAATTATTACATTATTTTTTTAAATATGCTCCACGACCTTTTAAACTCCACTAAAAGTCATGTTGAAGTTAAAATCACAATACGCCAAATAAACCAAAAAAACATTAAGTTAAGTAAGTAAGAGGAGATTTAGTCAAATGTTAAGGCTTAACCCTATACGCAAATTTAAACCACTGAAGAAGGAGCAGTTTGGAAAATGGACCTAGTGTTTCAGTTTTGCGTATAGAGTTAAGCCTTGAAAATTGACTAAATTTGAGCAATTAATATTTGCTGTTCTAATAAACGGAGAGAAAAGTGTAAAACTTTTCTTTTTCAGAAAAAAAACCCTTTTCAGCGATGTATAATGCTAAGGGGTGGGGGAAGGTTTCCTCCCCTCAATTATGGCGGATACACCAAAAATGAGACTAATTAATTAATTTAAAAATAACTAATTTGAAATTTAGAATTTGGCCTTCGAGATGCATTACACGGGGATACGTTCGAATTTTTGTGCCAAGTTTCAGGTCTGTAGGTGCTGTGGGGGCTTCTGGCTTGCGGTTACAAACAAACAAACAAACAAACACCGTCATATTTATATATAGAGATAGATTACACTTTTAATGCCATTTCACAGTTTATAGTGTTCAATGGGAGGATTATTATAGACTTTTTTCTTCTTTTCGTGTGTGTGTGTGTGTGTGCGTGTGACGAACTTACAGTGAAAACTCTCACTTATACGCCGCCTCATTTATGACCCTTTTTAGCCTACTTTCCCGTTAAAAATAAAAGAAAGACGAAAAAAGTATTAAAAGTAGCTTAATGCATCGAAAAAATATCGCCAAGTCCAAAAAATATCGCCAAGTTAAAAAAAATATCGCCAAGTCCAAAAAAATATCGCCAAGTTAAAAAAATAAAGAGGTAAAATGAATATCGAAAAATTAAAAATTTGAAAGTAGGGTAATGAGATGGGGAATTTGTGTGTCGGTCGGTCTGTCGGTCGGTCGGTCGGTCTGTCTGTCCCCCCCTAATAACTTTTGAATGAACATTCCGATTTGGACGAACTTTTTTTTGTTGGAAAGATCTCGGCGAGTACAGCTCATTCCTATATTTGATTTTTTGATTTGAACAATTTTTGGTTCAACTTTGAGCCGTTCAAATAACCGGTCCCGCGATACTAACTTTTTAATGAACAGTCCGATTTGAACAAACTTTTTTTTGTTGGAAAGAACTTTTCAAGGATACTTCATTCCCGTATTTACATTTCCGATTTGAACAATTTTTCATTCAACATTGAACCGCTCAAGCAAGCTGTCACCCCTAATAACTTTTGAGTAAACAGTCCGAAAAAAAAATGACTGACTGTGCAGACGATTTTTTGTTTATTTATTCATTTGTTTTATTGAATTTATTATTATTATTATTTTTGGCAGACGATTTTTTTTGTAACAAAAATGTTTCATTCACTAGGGCATTTTATTCTTTATTTATATTTAACAACTGGCAACGGATTAAAAGTGAAATTCGAGACATTTTATCAACGGACGACTTTTTTTTTTCTTTTTTTTCTTTTTTTTTTCTTTCTTTGATAAAATGTGTTTTGATGTACTTTGTACTTTTAATTTTTTTTTTGAAAACAATTGAGGAATTTTTCTACGGAAGAACTGTAACAGTTACATTCTTTAAAAGGTGCGACAAAACTTTATTTATTCATTTATTTACTTTTTATGTGTCTATTTCATCTGATGAGAGAGGTATATTTTGCTTTTAAAGGTATGTTTGACATAATTTTTCGTCTTAGATAATCAAGAGAATAATGATCAGATGCTAGAATGCCGATGTCGATGTACGGGAAAGTAGGCTCGTTTAGTTCTTGACAGAACTTCTTGTTCACTTATAGGACGATTTTGAATGTTCCCATCACATTCCATAGCAAAATAATGATAGTATCATTCGTTTATGCGTCGCTCTAAAGATAAATATTTCACTTATGCGCCGAAATTTCCCTAAAATGTAAAAAATTTAATTTATTTTCTTTAAAAAATAAGCTTTTTTCTTCACTTTCCTCTTTAATCTTTCGCCTTTATTGCTCACGGAAGGCATTTTTTCCGCATGAACTAGAGTTCGGAGAGGGACAATTATCTATTATGCATCGTTTTAAAGGGAACAGTTTGTAATTAGGTATGCTACAATTTTTGTTTTTCTTTATCATTGTAGTTACGTTACAGTAATTGTCAAACCGTAGTAATATGTCCTTTTTCTATAGAAACATTCTTATTCATTCTCTCATCAGAAACTATGTTGCGTTTTAATGTCCTTTAAATGGGCTTGTTCACTTATACGTCTCTCTCACTTATGCGCCTTTTTTTGTTGGTCTCTTGGGCCGGCGTATAAGCGAGAGTTCACTATATTTATTTTTAGCGATATTTTTGCATTTCAATGGAACTTTGGACACAACTGTAGTGCCAAGATTTTCGAAAACTCTCAACGACCACAGCAATTTCGCCCTTGAAATTTGATATAATTCTCCGATTTAACTGTAATTTCAATGTAAAATTGGTCGCTAAATCTAAATTTATTAACATAGGGAACCGATTGTGTCAGGTAGCTCAGCCTCAACCATACTTCCATGATTTTCATGTGAACATTAAAATGCAAGAAATAATAATGTCTTTCGCACCATCTCTTTGAAGTGATTACAATCTAACAGTGACCCTCAAATAAGCAAGATTTCACTCGCTGGGAGGTTTGGTAATTTTCCCGATTGTTGCCAAATACGAAGGGTAACTGAATAGCGGTGTTACCGAAAATGTCAGAATGGAACTATTATTGCTAAAAATTTAGTGATGGCGGCATTAAATACTTTTTTTAAACATGTAATAAAATACTCTTTAGACTGCAAACAACTACTGTTCCTTTCCAGAGCGTTTTCTTTTTCTTTGATTTGGAGAAAGTAGTGTTTCACAGGCTGGGAGGTTTGGTAAATTTCTCGATTGTCGCCAAACTTTACGACGCCAAATGCGAAGAGGAACTGAATAGCCATCACTAAATTTTTAACAATAATAGTTCCATTGTGACATTTTCGGTAACACCGAATTTTGAGGAAGTCAACTTAATAAATTTAAATTCACTTTAACCTCCTCTGAAGAAAAATTATTATATCCTTTAGTTCAAATGCGCTCCACAACCTTTTAAATTCCACTTAAAGTCATGTTAAAGTTTAAATCAATTCGCCAAATAAATATAAAAGACAGAAAGTTAAGTAAGTAACAGGAGATATTAATTAATCAAATTGAATAAATTTTCAAGGCTTAAATCTATACGCAAATTTAAACCACAAAGTAACTTCAGGGACAAAAGAGCAGCTGATCAGGAAAATGGACTCTAGTGTTTCAGTATCTGCGTACAGAGTTAAGCCTTGAAAATTGACTAAATTTGATTAATTAATATCTCCTGTCCTAATTAACGGACAGAAACGTGCTAAAACTTTTCTTTTTCAGAAAAAAAACCCTTTCCAGCGATATATAATGTTTTGGGGTGGGGGAAGGTTTTCCCCCCTCAATTATGGCGGATACACCAAAAATGAGACTAATTAATTAATTTAAAAATAACTAATTCGAAATTAAAAATTTGGCTTCGAGGTGCACGTAGGCGGGATACGTTCGAATTTTTGAGCCAAGTTTCAGGTCTGTAGGTGCTGTGGGGGCTTCTGGCCAGCGGTTACAAACGTACAAACAGACAAACACACGTCATCTTTATATATATAGACTAGCAGTACCCGCACGGCGATGCCCGTGCAACAAATGTAAAGGAAGTTAACTAAATAAAGTTTAATTCACTCTAACCCTCTAAAGTAAAATTATTATATTTGATTCAAATGTGCTCCCCAACCTTTTGAATTCCACTAAAAGTCATATTAAAGTTTAAATCAATTCGCCAAATAAACGTTTCAATGGAACTTTTGAGATAACTGTAGTGGCAAGATTTTCGAAAACTCTCAACGAACACAGCAATTTTGCCCTTGAAGTTTAACATAATCCACCGATTTAACCGTAATTTCAATGTAAAATTGGTCGCCAAATTTAAATTTATTAACATAGGGAACCGATTGTGTCAGGTAGCTCAGCCTCAACCATTCTTCCATGATTTTAATGTGAACATTAAAAGGCAAGAAATATAATGTCTTTCGCACCATCTCTTTGAAGTGAATACAATCTATAACAGTAACCCTCAAATAAGCAAGATTTCCCTGGCTGGCAGGTTTGGTAAATTTCCAGATTGTTGCCAAACTTTACGACGCCAAATACGAAGAGTAACTTCATAGCGGTGTTACCGAAAATGTCAGAATGGAACTATTAAAAATTTAGGTTTGGCGGCATTATATACATGTTTTAAACATGCAATAAAATACTTTTTAGACTGCAAACAACTACTGTTCCTTCACAGAGCGTTTTCTTTTTCTTTAATTTGGAGAAAGAAGTGTTTCACTGGCTGGGAGGTTTGGTAAATATCCCTATTGTTGCCAAACTTTACCACGCCAAATACGAAGAGTAGCTGATAGCCATCGCTATTTTTTTAACAATAATAGTTCCATTCTGACATTTTTGGTAACACCAAATTTTGAGGAATTCAACTGAATAAATTTAAATTCCCTCCGACCCCTCTGAACTAAAATTATTATATCCTTTAGTTCAAATGCGCTCCATCTTTTAAACTCCACTTAAAGTCATGTTAAAGTTTAAATCAATTCGCCAAATAAATCAAAAAGACAGAAAATTAAGAAAGAAATAAGAGATATTAAGCATTCAAATTGAATAAATTTTCAAGGCTTAAATCTATACGCACAATTTTAACCACAAAGTAACTTCAAGGTCAAAAGAGCAGCTGATTAGGAAAATGGACCTAGTACCATAGTTGAGCGTACATAGTTAAGCCTTGAAAATTGACTAAATTTGATTAATTAATATCTCCTGTCCTAATTAACGGACAGAAACGTGCTAAAACTTTTCTTTTTCAGAAAAAAAACCCTCTCCAACGATATATAATGTTTTGGAGTGGGGGAAGGTTTTCCCCCCTCAATTATGGTGGATACACCAAAAATGAGACTAATTAATTAATTTAAAAATAACTAATTCGAAATTAAAAATTTGGGCTTCGAGGTGCACGAGGGCGGGGTACGTTCGAATTTTTGAGCCAAGTTTCAGGTCTGTAGGTGCTGTGGGGGCTTCTGGCCAGCGGTTACAAACGTACAAACAGACAAACGAACACCGTCATCTTTATATATACCAGCGGGTGACCGAGCTCCGCTCGAAGAAAACAGGTATCGAAGCTAACTCGAAGATTTAAATTTTCAATTGTGATTTATCAAAACAATACATGCCATAAGAAAATTTGTGAAACCATTGGTGAAAAGATAACCGGTTAAAGTGCACCATTGTAAACTATTCTAAACAAAGTTAGAGTTTGGAAAGGGAACTATTCTATACAAAGATAAAGTTTGAAAAGTCATAGGAAATAAAATGTAATTGATAATAAAAAATTATACAATTAAAGAAATGGTACAAAGTGAGCAGTGTAAAGATTAAAGTGTGTTGAAGTTCAATATTTTTGACAAATTTATTTAGAAAAACCAAACCTCGTGATTCCTTGTGGCCAAAAACCCCAGACCCCCAAGTTTACCGGAGTTAATTAATTCTGGGGCGATTTTCGACTTGGCAACCATTCTTCGTATTACCCCTAACGTGTACCAGGGAACCGAGCCCGCTCGGTTAAAAAAAAAGAGGTTTGTAAACTCGTCTTTTTTTTCTAAAGTGCGAAGTTCGTTATTTAGATAAACTTGAAAAGCATTTTTGAGCCTTTGGTTGCAATTACGCATTCAAAACAACCGCAATTTATTTAAAAAAAACACTACCCTATTTAATCCATGCTCACCGTAAAATCACACCTAATTTCATTTCATTTAGCGCCGAAGGCGCGGGAGGAGTTGATAAGAATGGATGCAGAGTTCCTGTTCTCCAGTACGCATTTGGTTCCAGTTGGTTTTGACTTTCACTTCACTTTACACTCCAGGTACCACCCCCCCCCGTACATACCACAACTCGATTTTTAACCGGGATTGGGCCCTGAAGAGCGCTCTGTTCATTTTTGAAAAAGGCGCAAGGACCGAGTAAACCCTTGGCCCAGCACACCCCAGAGGTTTCGTTTCACTTGGAGGATTTTGTGACCACGAACATTTTTAACGTCCCCCAGCCACCATTAATGAAGACGGTGGATCTTTGATCGGCTGGGCTCCCTCTATATGATCGACCCGGGACCTCCGGTTACGAGTCCGACGACTTACCGATTGGACTACCGCGGCCTAAGACCCCTATACAGACGAGCAGACGCATCAAGATTAGATTTGACCACTTTCGATCTTGCGCATGTGTGAGGATTGTCTTTTCTGGCGAGTTATCGCTTTTTGGTAACTTTTCACGTAAATTTAACAAAGCTTGGCAATGTCTCGAAACTTTACTCTGGTATCCCTAATTCCTCAACAATGAAAAATGAAAGTGAAAGTTAATGAGTTGGATCCAAAGTGGTGAAACTTAAGCTTGATGCGTCGGCCTGTCTATATAGCGGCTTTACCGCGGCCCGTACCCAATTCTAACTTTATTTTGATCGATCTCTTTTAACTTTCAAAAACAATAACAATTCTAACGTGTTGCCAAAAATTATTTGCCAAACACCATAAAAACATAAATTTACGCTGATGTGATTAAATATGAAATCCATTGTTAAAACGTGGTTGCTATGAAACAGTATAACAATAAGAGTAATCATAAAGAAAATGGCGTAGTAAGAAATCTTCTCAAACTTTTCATGAATCCTATCTGTAACTCCGAACTGTTCGACCGTAGCGCTTCAAAACCGACGCCAATCGATTCCCCGTGGCCAAAAACCCCAGACCCCCAAGTTTACCAGAGTTTATTGATTCTGGGGCGATTTTCGACTTGGCAAACATTTCTCGTATTATAGTATAGGATAGATATATAGATGACCCTGCAGCCAGATGCTGGGAGAGCGAAAAACTCAGTTTTCTCGAGTTCAAATTTTTTACATCGAATTTTGTAAATAGAAACATATGTAAATGGGGTGAACCAACCAGTGAATGAACACTAAAGTGAAATTTCATTTTCAAAAATTAATAGCATCGTTAAAAGTTTTAGCATTTGTCACATGACAGTCAAAACACTTTAGATGATATATGTAATTATTTTTAAAAATACTGCGCTAATTTTTATGGTTCTGTATCAGGTTTTGGGGGGGTTGAAAGGAGAAAAAGTACCTTGACCCGGTGAATGAACACCCCAAACAGAACACAAACGCAGCATTTTCTTTTTAGAAATGTGTAGAATGACGTGCCTACTGCTGATTCATCTAGGGAAAATGGTTTAAAAGCTTTTTTTTTTTTTTTTTTTTTTTTTTTTAAATTACGAGGTGTTTATTCACTGAAAATGTTCATTCACTGGTCTGTATACCCTATGCACTCTTTTCGTTTTCTCTTTTGCTGTTTGCAATTTGTTTCAACTTTCGTGCACATTATTGCTCTTCTCTTGGTCCATTTTATGTGTGTTACTCCTTAATAAAAACAGATAAAAGTAGAATGTTGGTGATTTCCTTAAAGAGTGTGCACCATAATTTAATGTAAAAAGTTTAAAGTCAAGATATTTTTTCCCTCTCTCCCAGAGAAGGCTCGTGCAATCTGTCTACAGGGCCATTCCATATAAAATTAACAATTTCAGAAATTTTTAGGTCGTACCATTTTTGCTTTTGATGAGATTTAGTAGGCAATCTGCGTCAATATTATCAATATTCTACACTCCCAAAAGGTTTTATTTTTTTTCTTGAAATTTTTTTATCCCTGAGAAATAGCCATTTTCTTTTCTTTTTTTTTTTTTTTTTGGCTCCTTGAATGAGTAAAATCTGGTGTTTTTGACCGTTTTTCTTTTCCATACAAACCAATTAAAAGTGATTAAATACTGACGAACAATATGTATTAGCAAGAATAGGAGATTTTCTATGTATTTAAATGAAAAAAAAAAAACACCTTTGGGAGAAAAATTATTTTAGAAAATACTTTTTGATGAAGATTTCATCAAAAATAAAAATCAATTTTACAAAAAATTCTGACATGATAGAGACAAATGGGGATCATTTTCTATACCAGTAGACCAAATAGTATAAAGATCAACAAAAATATATTTTATATTCATCAAAAAGTTCAATTTCGCAGGCCTGTGTTATTTTTCGCAGGAATTCAAAAATGGAAATAAAACTTGTCGCGCGTGTTTTTTGCAAAACTAAAGGAACTCTGTAAATGTTGTTTTCTTGTCAGAGCAGTGTCAATGCTAAGAAAACTACTTTTCCTCGAGAACAATCAATGCTTTGGAAAAAACTTCGCGGACCGCTAGGTTTTTTTTTTTTTTTTTTTAATTTATGCTTTTTTCCCTTTTCTTTTTCTTCCTTTTTTCTCAAAAAAAAAAAAAAAAACTCGAGGACCGTTGGATATTTATGAAAAATATTACACTAATGAATAATAATAATAAATTCGGTGTTAAAAATGGGAACTGTTGCAAAAAAATATAAATGTTAAGAACAAGGGAAGAATTGAATTATTGAATTATTGTAACAATTGTACATAAGAATTGTGAGAATCGCTGACCTAGAGGGTATATCAATCTTTCAAGCAAAGTAGTGGTACAATATGCTCCCTCGCAGTTTCTACATGCTCAATAATGATATTTAATTAAAGAAGTTTCAACACTAGGGTGGGGCGAAAAATAAAAAGTTTTTCAGATCAACTTCTAATAGTTGCCAAAAGTTGTCTTTGGTGATAGTTAGCTTTTGTGCAAAATTTGAGAAAAATCGGTTAATATCCTCAGGGGGCGCTGCGATCGCAAAGTTTTACCATAGCTTTGTTATGGATTTTATGGTTAAAATATCAAAAAAATTGCCTTTAGCTAGTCTCTTTGCGTTTTTTTTACTCAAAAGATGTTTTCATGCATTAAAAGCATATGAAATGACTCACAAACATTATTTTATAGGATGTATTTATATTTTAAAAAAATATCATTTTTTTTTCACGTTTTTGTTTCTTTTTAAATGCTTGAAATATAAATATATCATATAAAACATTTTTTGTGAGTTTTTTCATATGCTTTGAATGCATGAATATATCTTATGAGTAAAAAAAATGCAATGAGATTAGCTAACGACATTGTTTTTCATATTTTAACCATAAAATCCCGATAAAAGCTATGATGAAACTTTGTGATCACAGCGTCCCCTGAAGATATTAACCGATTTTTCTCAAATTTTGCACAAAAGCTAACTATCACCAAAGACAACTTCTGGCAACTATTAGAAGTTGATCTGAAAAACTTTTTATTTTTCGCCCCACCCTATTCAGCACCCTGGCAGAAAAATATTCAAGGAATAATGATCGGTAAAGGACATAAAATAAAAATTTCAGTTGTAAAGTTTCAAGACAGTCTTGAAGAATGTTGATAATCTTGTTGTGCAAAATTTCTCTTTAAAGAAAAAAATGACCCCGGATTTACGAAAAAGAAAGAAAGAAAGAAAAAAAAACAGCTTTAAATACTTTTAATGTATTTTAAATTTAATTTAAATTAATATACCTTAAAACACGAAAAATGTCAAAAATAAATATTATATGTACTAAATATTTGAAGTTGAGAAATTTTAATGTAGCGTCACCAAATGGGTGAAATGTGAGTATATTTCAGTCTTCATTTTGTCTTTCTATCCTTCCGCTAATAATTTTATAGGAATTAAAGAGACTGAAGTAAACCCTCTGTAATTTGTTTCTGTGATAAATTATTAGCAACAAGTGAAACTGGCAAAGCTTAGCAATGTCCCGAAATTTCTTCTAGAAGCCCTAGCTTCACAGCAGGGAAAATTCAAAGAAAAAGAAAAAAAATTAGATCCAAAGTGGTGAAACTTAAGCTTGATGCGTCGGCCAGTCTATATAGTGGCTGTTCCTAGAGCCGCTATATAGATAGGCAGAGGTAGAGCCGCTTCGTGGCCTTAGGCAGAGGCATCGAGATAAAGTTTGATCACTTCAGATATAATACATATTTTTTTTTGAGATTTGAGTGTTTTTTTTTTTTTTTTGTGGCGAGTTGTAGCTTTTTGGTTTATGTTTCAGTATGAGCAATTATTAGCGGCACGTGAATTTGGCAATATCCCAAAACTTTTCCTGGTAACCCCAGCTAAAATTGACAGTAGAAGTAAATAAGTTGGATTCAAAATGGTCTAACTTAAGTTTCATGCCTCGGCCTATCTAGAGCCGCTATATAGACAGGCCGACGCATTAAGATTAAGTTTTACCACTTTGGATCCAATTTCTTAACTTTTACTTTCAAATTTTCATTGTTGCGGAGTAGGGCTACCAGAAAAAAGTTTTGGCACATTGCTAAGCTTTGCCAAATCCACGTGCCGCTAATAACTGCTCACAGTTAAAAATTACCAAAACGCGATTACTGGCCAGAAAAGACAACCACTCAAACACACAAATACGCGCTGGATCCAAAGTGGTGAAACTTAATCTTGATGCGCCGGCTCGTATATATAGGGGCCTTAGGCCTATCTAGAGCCGCTATATAGACAGGCCGACGCATCAAGATTAAGTTTCACCACTTTGGATCCAATTCCTTAACTTTTACTTTCAAATTTTCATTGTTGTGGAGTAGGGTTACCAGAAAAAAGTTAAAACACATTGCTAAGCTTTGCCAAATCCACGTGCCGCTAATATTTGCTCACAGTGAAAAATTACCAAAACGCGATTGCTGGCCAGAAAAGACAACCACTCAAACACACTAACACGCGCTGGATCCATTGTGGTGAAACTTAATCTTGATGCGCCGGCTCGTATATATAGGGGCCTTAGGCCTATCTATATAGCGGCTCTAGAAACTGCGACTTAGCATCTTTTAAGATCATTTTTTAAGAAAGAAAATAAGTCAAAATTAAGAAAAAGGTAATTCACTCCATATTTACGAACCTGCTCTTTCAGGGGGGAAAAAAGTCTTGAAAACTCCCCCATTAATGCGTTTCTGTCATGTACTAAGAATCTTGAATAGAGAATATACATTACTCTATATGTTCTAGATTATCTGTGTGTTCCTGCTGCATTTTCCTTTGCTTATATATTCCATGAAAGCTAGAATAACTCCCTTCAGGCAATTTGCTCAATTTTTAACAACCTGCTACAACTAAGGCCCTTATATAGCGGCTCTAGCTACAACTAGAGCCGCTATATAGACAGGCCGACGCATCAAGATTAAGTTTCACCACTTTGGATCCAATTCCTTAACTTTTACTTTCAAATTTTCATTGTTGCGGAGTAGGGTTACCAGAAAAAAGTCTTGGCACATTGCTAAGCTTTGCCAAATCCACGTGCCGCTAATAATTGCTCACAGTGAAAAATTACCAAAACTCGATTACTGGCCAGAAAAGACAACCACTCAAGCACACAAACACGCGCTGGATCCAAAGTGGTGAAACTTAATCTTGATGCGCCGGCTCGTATATATAGAGGCCTTAGCTACAACAGCTTCTAGTCCTCAACACTTTTTCAGTCACGCAAGGATTTGAAACAGATCTCTTGTTTCCGAAGCGGCAATATGTCTTGTTCTTCACTTTTCAATTACAAAAAGTTTATATCAAGTTATGCCTTTAGCTTTCTTATAAGACATATAAAATGCAGCTGGTGATTTAAATGACTTCTACTCAAGTTTCAATAATTGCAAATATCAGATGAAATATTACTATAATTACTGATGAAAATCCTCAACCACAACTAGGTGAGTTTACCCCCCCCCCTTAGAATAATCATGAATTAAATGCTTTAAGTTTAGTTAACTTTATGCTATTCAGTACGTTTTCTGAAGGGAATTATCACAGTCGAATATGCCTATTGGTGGCAAAATTCTCATTATTGAAATTGCTAGATCCATTTTTTTCTCCTCGCAATTTAATTTGACGAATTTAGTAAGGGTTAAGGAGTTTTTTTAATTATTTGCCTGATTGTTTTACATCTTGATGAAATAATTTAGTTTTGTGGCTTATCATTTTAATGTCACTTTTATCTCCCCAAAAACAACAGTGCTGTAAAAAAATCCCCCGCCAAGAAAACCTTAAATACTCAGCCTTAAAAAGTTATGATATCGAGTTTTCCCGCCAAGTTTGTGCCAAACTACAACTAACGTGTATGGATAGTTCTTTTAAATTGTTTTCAGTTTTGCCTTGCGGGAAGCTTTGTCTTGTGAGGTGGTTGCTTAATAAGTAAAAACTTCCCGCCTGGCAGGACTGAAAACAATTTAAAAGAACTATACATACAGGTTAGTTGTAGTTTGGCACAAACTTGGCGGGAAAACTCGATATCATAACTTTTTAAGGCTGAGTATTTAAGGTTTTCTTGGCGGGGGATTTTTTTACAACACTGTTGTTTTTGGAGAGATATCACATGTTTTTACATTAATATTATTTCTTTGCCTGTTTTTTTTTCTTTTCAAAATTTACTTTGCATGTTTTTTTTCCCTTCAACATTTTTCTTGGCGGTCCGACATCTGTGGTTTTCTTGGCGGCATGCATTTGGTGCAGAAGTTCAAGGATCTTCTTCAGTCTAGGATAAAGTTGAAATCAATCACAATGTACCACCCGAACCGTTACAAAACAAAGTTAGTTGCTAACAATACTACGATTAAATTAAAAGTTAAAAAAAAAAAAACCCAACCCTTACTGCCGATCTCATATTAAAATGAACTAAATTGAAGATCCCTTTTAAAAGCCTTATGCAATAAAATCAATTACAAATATTTTATTTGTTAACAAATAGAAACTGGCAACAGATGAAATTATAAATCATTGAGTTTTCTTTCCTCGTCGCCCAACAATGACAACATAAATGCTCAGATGTTGAACAGAGTTAGTAGATAGAAATCGGACCAATTTTAAGCATTAATAACTCCGGCCTGCGATGACCCCGGGGGGGGGGGTAAATTTTGGGAAAACGTCCTCAATGTCTCATCGAGAATATTCATACCAAAAATCAACATTAAAGACCCCCGGGGAGAAAAGATACGGAAAATAAAAACGAGGGGGGAGGGGTGGGGGGTCGAAAAATCCCTATGCCGAGCTTTGGGACAAAATAAATGTGAGTGCAAAATAAGAGCTCAATCCGAGTTACCGTTTAGTCTGGACCCCTGTCAAACAATGTTTAAAAAGTGCGAAAAATAGCGATTTTTTAACATTTATCACCCCTCCCTCTGAGGGTCCTGGATGTTTTGCTTTAGTATGTGCCGTCAGGGGCCGCTGGAGATTGAGTATATATATACCAAAGATGAACTCCAGGGATCGTTATGGGGCTGAGATACAGAGGGGTGAAAACCTCGGTTTGGTTACTCGCGTAATCAGTCCTTAGTCGCTCTTTTACATTTTTCTTGGCGACGGAAATTTCTTGGCGGCTTGTATTTAGTTTTCTTGGCGGGGCGGGACGCTCCCGCGTCCCGTGATATTGTTTAGTTAACAGCTTGTTTTGATAAAAAAAAACATTATTAAATTTTAAATTTCAATTATACTGATTTTGGCAACGTTTGCCAAATGCTTAGTTTTGATTAGCTTGAGGAACACTTTTTGAAAACACGCCAAGTTATTCATATTACGCTAATTCCCTCTATTACCCAGAATTTAGTAATTACGCCAAAATGTTTACTATTGAAATATTCCCCTTAATATTCCGCTCAGCGTGTATTCCAAACTCTAATTCTTGGAGACAAATAGCAGCGTGTGGAGTATTTTGTCAATGTAAAATTGGGCAGTTATGTTAATGTGGTCATGGCGAGTTTTTAAAAATCTTGGTGCCATAGCCAATTCAAAAGTTCCCTTAAGTAGCAAAAATTCCGTCAAATAAATAAATCACATGACAAAACACAATTAAAGGTTCTTTAAAATTTAAAGTAATCCATTGAAGAAATGATAAAACAATTAGATAAATTTAATCTGTAGATCCAAGAAAAAATACAAAAACTAATCCGCTGATATTTTTTTTCAATTTCACGTTACGGTAAACCTGCTCGATATTTCAATTCCTGGCACTTAGCATCTTTTTCACTGGAGTCTCGCCAAAGGAAAAGTAACCAACTTTGTGTTTGTATGTGAGCTAAGTAAAAAAAGTTCAATTTTTAAGTTAAAATTAGTCCCAATAGTCGAGGATAAATCATTAGTTGATTCTTTTGGATTCAAATATCTTTTCAGGGTCAGTAAACTTTTAATGGGTTGAATTTAGTCACATTGGTAACAAATTTGCTCCATTATTGCTGTAAAAAATCTTTTTTCGGTACATTTAAAATTTTTTTTCACCGCATCTTTTCAATTACAGTTGCTCATGGATGTTATTCGTAAAGTATGTTGCCAACTTCCTTACGTAAACTGTGTTAAAATTGTTACAAAGAAATCGTGCCTACAACTCATAGCAGCAAGTGTCGCTAAGCAAATACAGTCACTGCAAAATATCATTCTGTTCACAGCTTTAGCATGTGCAGGTAAAGATAAATATTTCAACAATTTGTCATTGACATACGGCTATGCGATTGTAACTTTTTTACATACTAATCAACTCTTTCCTCCCAGCTTGCGTGAAAGATTTCTTCGTGAGACTTTATTGTGAAGTTCCGAAGACGGAATGTTACAAGGCACCGCCCACTTTGCTAGAGCAAACACGAGATTATATCAAAGTCAACGTCTTGGGCAATTCTGTTGTGAAATGTGTCATCCACATGCTGATAGAACATGCAACATTACTTTCGGTAAAGACTTTTCTCTTTCTTCTATTTATAGATACTTAATTCCTTTCTTTTCTGTTATTTTTGTGATTTAAGATGATTTCTGATAAGAGAAGTTCAATCACAGCAAAGTACGGCGAGGTTAAAAGGGAGTTTATAGTGATCCTCACGTAACTTGAGCTATGAGTTTGCTATGACCTTGAGAATGTTTGCCCTTTTTTGGGGAATTCAGTCAAAATGAGACGTGCTATTGGAGTGCATTTGAGTTAGAAAGTAATAAGAACTATAAGAAAGTAACTTACTCGATTCAGAACCAAATGCACTTCCCTAGTACTCCCCCCAAAAAGTTAACCTTTTCGAGGTCATAGCTCATCGTTTCAGAGATGCACTATACATTCAGTAAAGCGATAAAATTGACACACGTGCTTAAAATGACATGAGGTTTTCTTGAAACATTTGAAAAGCAATTATGTGGATTGTCCCAATAGATGTCTCTTAATAGAATCACTTAGCAGTATTGCAATTCACATGTTACCAAAAACGACTGGTTGTTTTGTTTTTAATGGCTCAAGAGCTTCAACTAGCTACCATCTGATTTCTTAGTTAATAGCCTTCCGCGTATTTACGCATGCGTGGTCTTCTCTGATCTTACCAAAATAGGGGTGACATAACAATAAGGGGTAGGGAAGAATAATAAATAGCATTTTGAGCCGTATAAACAACGTGGAACGATGCTTATTTTAAATACATAGTTCTGTCGAATATGTTAAAAGGATAGCAAATGCAAGTTTGAAATTGAAAACTTTGGAAAGTTCTCACTCCCAATCCATCAACCCTTTTTTAAGTGGAATGGTTCGCGAGTGCTAGGCGCGGCTTTCACGGACATACAGTAGCTATATTTCACCAAATGTTTTGATGGTGCTCGACGTAGACTATCACACGAGCTTGTTAATTTCACGGAGAATTTTTGCGAGGGACTGTCCATTCTATATACGTGGACAGTGGAAAACCAGGAAAAGTCCTACGTTTAAGTAAACACTTTATTAGTTGCGTTTTATTTCAAATGTTAAGCATTGAAAAGCATGAGAACAATAAAAGATTTGTGAGAACTTTGATCCTAAACTGTTGTTTAGTTATGGGAAGACTTCTTGTTTGAGCTAGTTTTTAAGAAGTATTGCTCTTAAAATACTTTACTTCGAAATGAGGTTTCTTTGAAAATTTAGAAAATAATTATGTGCACTAGGCAAGTATAGAATTCCTTGAAGATGCGGGAGGCAAGAGGAGATACTGGGGCCTGCAGTTAATTTTCTACAAATTCAAATTGATATTTTAGATTAACAGAAAAAGAAGAAACGAGTCACGAACAGGTCATTTGTTTTTTAGCAGGTATAAAATGAATAAAATATAAAAAAACTTTTTAAATTTAAAGATTATTTCTGTCCGCTCATCCGCACTAAAAAGTATGAAATAAACTAAGTATTCGATATAGTGATTATAGTGCTCAGAAATGTCAGTTCATCTTTATGTATTTATATTTACGTTAATGCTAAAGCAGTCAATATAATAAGTAATTCCTTTCTTGATTATAATGCTCAAAAATTCCAGCTCATCTTGAAATATTTATACTTACTTTAATGCTAAAGCAGCCAATAAAGTTTAAATTAAAAATTTGATTTAAGAAATAGGCGGTATACTGTTTATTATAATTGGTTTCACTTACCGGCCTATTTCCTAAATCAAATTTTTAATTTAAACTTTATTGGCTGCTTTAGCATTAACGTAAATATAAATATATCAAGATGAGCTGGAATTTTTGAGCATTATAATCAAGAAAGGAATTACTTATTATATTGACTGCTTTAGCATTAACGGAAATATAAATACATAAAGATGAACTGACAATTCTGAACACTATAATTACTATATCGAATACTTAGTTTATTTCATACTTTTTAGTGCGAATGAGCGGACAGAAATAATCTTTAAATTTAAAAAGTTTTTTTATATTTTATTTCAAAGTTTTTTCGTTTTTTCAATTTTCGTTTCATTTGCTTTCAATTTTTTATATCTTTTGGGACGTGCCTGTAGTCTATGCTGTCGTGCAATAGGGCTTTCAGTTTGAAGCACTATATTACTATTTTTCTAGAAAACATATCTTGCACGATCGCATTGTCGCCTAGTTTTTTTTCGCTCTAAAAATATTCATTTTTATAAAGCAAATTACGTTTCAAAATCAGTATAGTATTAATTAAAATAACAAGAACAATAAAATATTTACATTGCGTTTTAAAAGGTCATATAAACAAACTACCAGTGATCTTCAGTCTTCCGCTCTCCCAACTGAGCAAGTTGGGAACTGAACCCAAGTCGCCAACTGGTGTGTTTTCCTCGTTGTCTCGCGTAGTTGAAAGCTCCAAGAGACATTCCGCAAAAATGGCGTTTCTATGGCGACAAAACCGAAATCCGTGTTTGGCGAGAAAAGGGACCCAAAGCACAGATTAACCCAAACTAATTCTATATCATCGCCTTCTATCGGCCTGTTGCCACGCATACCATCCAAAAGTATATTCCTAACACCTTTTTAGAGGAGCGACCTGATGCTTCGTGCCGTTAGCACATAAACATCTTCACAAAATACATATATATTAAAGGCCTATATTTAACCCTACACTGCATGATTTTTTATTTTTCTTAGAAAAAAATATATTTGTTTGTCAATGTAATAAGAAAACATGGAAAAATATTTAAAAAAATTTAACTCTAAATTTTCACCACTTTCTAATTAAAAATAGTTTTGTTGCCAAATGGCTACACCATGCATTCAACAGCTAAAAATGATTTTAAATGATAGTCTTGAAATTAGTTTTTTTTGTAAAAAAAAATAGAGGAATTGAACATTTGGTGCACTGTACTCTTGTAATCCTTTACATTTTGACATTTTACATCATTGTTTATTTGTACTGTGTTCTTTCCGATGATCAATTCTGTCAAATCTGATATATTTTGGACGCTCTCTCACGCAAGCTTTCTTTTTTTTGGGGGGGGGGGTTTGTAATTAGTTCCTCTGTAGCTAATGGTCTCCCTCTTTTTAATACGCTTTTATTAATTTTACATGGTGAGTTTTTTTGTATGTATGTATGTATGTATGTAACTCCAAATAAAAGATAAAATTTACGTTCTTTGCAAATATAAAAGTAATATATTTAATATTATTTTTAATACTAAAGGTTAAACTGTATTGCATGTTGATGTATTGTAAGTGTATGTAAACTTTAGTGCGGATATTCAGTAGTTTTGAAAATCAGAGGGAAACCCGTGATGATCACAGCACATTCCTATGTAAAAGCGTATTTTTTAATTTTTTTCAAAACTACATTTTTAAATTATTAATGATTTTAATTGTCTGTGTAAGCAAAACGTTTGTACTAACTGAAATCTAAAATGAACGCGTTTTGAAGGCTTTTCCCTATTGATTTTTTGTTTGCTCACTCTGTTGAACATCAACTAAGCATTGATAATTGCGAGGTCTAATAAACGGTAGAGCAGCCGAAAGTACCACTTTTGGGTTCGCATAGTTATTTTATACCTTCCAAAAAGAGAACGAAGCTAGCGCGAAACATAAACCAAGCACACACTTCATGAACTACAGAGATGAATCGAAGATGGATGCTTACTGCATAATGTTGCCAAATGGCTACAGACATGTATTATGTCCTAAATTTTTTCCAAATAATTATTTTGATGTAAAGAGCATCTTAATCGAAAGATAAATGTTTATTTTATTCACGTTATTTTTTTAAAAAACAAAGAAAAATATTTAGTTGTAAAATTTTTTTTCAAAACTTGGTAGTTTAAGTGATTTTAAAAGCTATCCATCTAGATACATTTAAGAACATGTAACAGATCAGTGCTGTCATGTATGGAGGATAAATGGTGATAATTTCTTTAAATATACCCAATACTTACTTTTTATGCATTGAGTTGCCTTATGACTACATTCTGCTATTCATAAGGAGGACAAATTGTCCATGTATCCAATTGGCAACACCATGCAGTGTAGGGTTAAGGTTTGTAATGATTTACTCCTCGGAAATCTACAGCACACCCCCCTTCCTACACCCGGCAACCCCAATATTTTCTTCTCTCGTCCTGTTACCAAACGTGAATTAGAGAAGTCCATTCCAAACGTATTGGCAGCAGAGCGGCCTAACGCTTTGTGCATATCACTAGAGAATCCTCAAACAAATAAATAAAAGCATTTATATTAAAGGCTTACTTTTTTAGCTTATATAATGACTTAATGCCCAAATTCCACAACACATTCCCTTTCCTTCCACCTGGCCACCCCCAATATCTTCGTCTCTCTCTTTTTCTTACCACTTGTCCCTTTTAAAATTCAATTCTAGACGTCTTTACAGCGGAGCGGCGTGACGCATTGTTCCGTTCGCACGCATGATGATTCTTACATAAGTAAAAATATTTATATGAGAGGCTTATACGTAGCTCACGTGAAGATTAAATGCCCACAATCTGCAAATATATCTTTGTTGTGGTTAGCCTTGAGTTTAATGTGTTAAATTTATTGTTTGTTAAATTTATTTTGTGTTACGCACTGTTACGCTCACTCTACTATAAAGCGGAAGTGCGTTTAAAATCACGCAGCTGAATTTAACTCTGCAACCGGAAGCAAAAGGTGAAAACCATGACAAAAGTAAGTACAGAAAAAGTCTTTAATAATTAATAATAATAATAATAATAATAATAAAAAGGGTAAATAACGTAAAACATAAATGTCCCAGTTAATCAATTAATGAGAGAGAAAGAGAAAGAGAGAGAGAGAGGTATTAAATGAATGAAATCATTTTCCACAGCTTTTTTGTACGATTAATTAGTTAATGATGAAAATATTTTCTTTTCAGGCATCAATATTAATCTTATCGCTCATTGCAGTGACATTGGTCGTCACTCGAATCGGAGAAAATGTAAGAATTTTATTAGTAATTATTTAACAAATAAATAAATAAAATAACGCAATAATAACCCTTATCAAAAGAAGAAAAAATATATCTAACTCTGGAGCCAAAAAAAAAAAAAAAAAATCAAATAAAAAAAAAAAAAAAACATAAGTTTAGTTCTTATGTTTTGAAGAATCACTTTCATAATTCGAGCATATGTACGGTGAAGTACATTTCTTTTATCAAATTTTACGCATGACCATTTTTTACAATTAATACATTTTTACAGAAGAAAAATGCTAATAAATTTGTGATCGTCTTTATTAATTACTAGCCGTACCCGTACGGCGATGCCCGTGCATTTAAATGGGGAGGAAGTTCATTGAATAAATTTAAATTCACTCCAACCCTCTGAAGTAAAATTATTATAGTTGAAGCGGTATAGTAATTGGGTCACTTCAGCGCCATCGTATTTGTATGCTTGAATAAAAAATAAATGAAATATTTCTGCATAAATAAAAAATACTTCGTATGATAGTATATTAATGCATTTTACTACTCATACCGTCTAAAAACACTTTTTCAAATATATTATTAGAAAAAAGTCAACGCAAAAACAAAAATGTCAAATTGATAGTAATTAGCCACCTTATCATAGTTTTTGGCTATGAATCCACACATTATTGGCCATGTAAACATTCAATGTTATACTGGATTATTTACATAGTATATATGAAAATATTATACCTTTACATTAGTATACTATTATATTAAGGTATTATACCGTTAATTGAATGTATTATAACATTATAGCATTCTATATCTTTCTCCATCTTTATCTTTTCTATTTTTTAACTTCTCTTTATTTGTTTTAGTCTTCTTTACAGCATTTTCTTTCTGTACGGCTGCTTGTCCATTCCGTTTTCTTTTCTTTTCTTTATTTTTCACTCTTTTTGCTGATTTCCTTGTTCATTGTTTTCAATAGCTGCTCTATAACTTTCAGTAATTATAAAGAATGTGTTTTTTGTCTATCCTATTAAGAAATTTTCTCCTACTTTTTGGCGCATTTTGTTGGTAATAATCGATAAATTTTCTACAGTGAGTTGTTTTGTTTGAAGTAGATGGCGTATACAAATTTATAGGAGTTTTCAGAGGAGTTATCACAATTGTTGCAGCTGTCAGATTATCTTCATTAGTCAGATTTGCATTTGTTGTTATAATTGCAGTCAGTATTTTAGTATTGGTAGAGTTGTTTTTAGAAAAATCATTCTGGAAAAAAAAGCGCCAAACTTTGTATAACGGTCATGTATTATTTAAAACTCCCTTCTGATATTTCGGTGCTTTTATCTTGTCCACTTCGCCTCCAAAAATATTTTGGAAGTCTTTTAGAGACATGAACTTATTTAACCCTTCACTGCACGGTGTGCCAGATCTGGCACAAACCAAATAAACCCTCATATATTCCTATGATTTTTAAATGCAGTTAAACTGAGCTTTGTACCCCTTCTGGATCATTGCTATAACAGTTTAGTGTGATGTTTATGCACTAGTTAGTTGCACTAGTCTAGGTATTACAGTTCTTGCTTTTGAAAGAAAGAGTGTCTGCATTTCCGTTAGAAGTGTGCTTAGTCATTATTTCCTTTGTTCTAAAAATGTTTAAATACACTTAGTGGAAAATTTGTTTATACCACCTATGGCACAAAACACATTGTAGATTATTACACTTATCGGTATACAAAGCATATGCTATGTGCTTTGTGTCATATGTAGAACAAACAATTAAAACATCATTTTTGGTGCACATTTTTAAGATTAATTTTTTTCTTCATTTTTCCTGAACTCAGGGCTATTTAAAAGGTAACAAATGATTTTTTTCATGAAAATATAAAAAATCGTGCAGTGAAGGGTTAATATATTAAACTCTTCATCTGATTTTTCTTTTGCTAAACATTTAGAGTTATCAGTAGCGTTCTCATCCTAGGAGGCCAATCTCCATATATTATTTCTCTAAGCCGAATCCTATACCCGGTCGAAACTCGCTCATTTCTTTATCGAATTGCAAGAAAATTTATGATTTTGAAGCTTATCCCGCGGGCTATTGACGAAAATTAGACCCACCCTCTAAAAAGTGTCGGTTCGTTTTTTATTCGAACTTCAATTTTTGGGCACAAAATTGACTCTATCTAGCCGAAATAATTGTCGTATCGTCTCCATTTTGATTTCATTCGAAAGATTTAACAAAATGCGTTCTTTAGAACGTTTCTCCGCTAGCGCCGCGTAACGAGAATCTCGAAAATCCACGTTTAAGCGACTTATAAGCGATTGAAGTTTGAAAAAGTTAAATTTTTTGCTCAACTGTCAAAATCGTTACATTGTTGTTCAAATCAATTTTAAATGCGACATTTCAAGCCAAGGCTTAGCTCGGTAAACCTTAATTGTAACTTTTATTGTTTCAAAATACTATGGTAGTTTTGCGATAACGTTAGTTGTTAGTTTAGTAGTAGCCTTGGGTATTTGATTTTAATATAGGGTATCACTTTTGTAGTAGTTGTAAAAGTGAACGAGTCTTTGATCTCTTTGAAAAGTTGTCAGAACGACGGCAGTAGATGGCGATGTTGTGCAAATGAAGCCAATAAAAATTGTCGTATTAAATTTTAAGTTTAGAGTTTTTTTTTCTTGTGGAATTCCGCACGGGTCACCTAGTTACTATAACTTTCTGAAAATATTGCGAGAGTTATTGGCCACAACAAAACTTTAATTTTTAAGAATATCTATATATATAATATTCTTATATTACACAGCTATAAATCTCATAGTATTTTAAAAGCTGTAAATGCATTAAGTTCTTTTAAAATATCGCATAGAAAATTCTAGTCTTACTGATTTCTCCACAATCTTTTAAACTACACTAAAAGTCCTTTTAAAGTTTAAATAAATCGGCCAAATAAATCAAAAAGACATTATGTTAAGTAAGATACTCAAATTTAGTCAATTTTCAAGGCTTAACTCTATACGTAAATATAAACCACTGAAGGAAGAGCAGCTTGTATGGAAAATGGATCTAGTGTTTCAGTCTTGCGTACATAGTTAAGCCTTGAAAATTGGCTAAATTTGATTAATTAATATCTCCTGTCGTAATTAACGGACAGAAACGTGCTACAACTTTTCTTTTTCAGAAAAAAAACCCTTTCCAGCGATATATAATGTTATGGGATGAGGGAAGGTTTTCCCTCCTCAATTATGGCGGATACACCAAAAATGAGACTAATTAATTAATTTAAAAATAACGAATTCGAAATTTAGAATTTGGCTTTCGAGGTGCATTACACGGGGATACGTTCGAATTTTTGGGCCAAGTTTCAGGTCTGTGGGTGCTGTGGGGGCTTCTGGCCAGCGGTTACAAACGTACAAACAGACAAACGAACACCGTCATCTTTATATATATAGATGACTAAATTGTATATTCTGTAACTAAACCATATTAAATTAATATATTTATCAAAATTAATAATTAAAATAAGTTTAATTGTAGCTAATAGTTCTGAAAAACTGATTAAAATTAAAAATATTTCTTTCTTAATAAAATGCTACAAAAGTTAATTACGATCCTCTCAGAGAATTTTCAAGTACTTCACTAATTTTTGGCAATTGCACATAAAAATGGGCAATTAAGGCACTGAGAAGCAAAGGCAGAAGTTAATGTGACAAGATTTTTCAGCTCGAAAATCAGGGCATATTCCTGACGAAGGGAGAAGGGGCAATGTCAATCCACCCCCCAAATGTTTAATACGTTATCAAGCTGAAGAATTTCATATCTTGCATGAAACATAATTTTGGCCTGAACCCCCCTTCTCCATTATACTTCCATCATTGCTGTTGCTTTTAAATTTGGAAATAAGGGCCCTGCTCCACATTGACTTAAAGCATAAAAATAAAGCAGAAACGTACAATGGATTAAATAGTGTTCCTATGGAAAGTACCCGGATTTTCGGTTTCTGCCTCCGGTTTCGGTTGCGTTTTCTGCTAATGTGGAGCAGGGCCCTAAGAATATAACTAATGATGAATGAGTATAATAACTCTGATGTGCTTAAGCACAAAAGTTGAAAAATATCTCAGTGTTGTCAACTTCAGAATCTTACTGTACGCAAAGTATTTTTTTTTTTGTGGGGAATGTAGAGCAAAGTGAAATAGTTAAGATAACATTTCAAAATGAACAAATCGGTAGTTCGTTCTGAAAGTCAGTGTTCATAAAGAGGGACTAATGTATTTTGTAATACAACTATCGTTAAAATGTTATTTTTCATTTCTAGCAGCTATTTTGCACTTTGAAGAATGTTGAAATTTTTCACCTTAAAAAACCGTGGGGCAAAGTGAAAAATTCAATATTTTGGTAATGAAACATTTTATACTTGATGACTTACAGTAATTTTCATCAAATGAATGCGTGAATAAACGAATAAAGGAATTATTAAGGAAAAAAAATAAACGAATGAATAAGTAAACAAATAAATGAATTGATTAAGAAACAAGAAATAAGCGACTAAAATAGAGAATTAATAATAAAATAAGTGAATGATTCAATAAATAAGTGAATTATAGCAAGAAAAAGATTGTGAATAAAATGATAAATAAAAAAAAATACGTACATGATTTAGTAAATGAATGCACGAGCAAATGAAATGAACTGTTTCACTTTGCTCCATCCACTTTGCCCCGCTGGCACATAACAAATTACATTGAACATTCAAAACCAAAACATGCCTAATATAAAGAAAATAACGACTGCACTGGACATCAGTAGATCTCAATTAATAGTTAAAATGATAATTACAAAATTTTTATTATTTTATAGTAACAAGAAATATTTTTGAAAAACCACAATTACAATAAAGATATTAAATTCTGAAAATTACTTGTTTAAATTTTTCCTTCATCTTTACAGCAATTTATTTTTTGACAGGAATCAACTATAGGTATAGCAACTTAGCTAAGATATTGATGGAAAGGTGGCGCTGTAAATTACGAAAATATTATTCTATTTCACTTTGCCCCACATTCCCCTACATCTACATAGGTATCATTTGTACTTTGAAGCAATCGTGACAATTAAATGTTTGTTTTTTTCCTCAAAAGTCTAAAAATTCCTTCGTACGAACGAACAACTGATCTTGGATATCTGAAGAGAGAGTTAATAAATGTCCAAAAAATTTGTATATAATATCCAGTTTATTTGTATTGTTCCTCATTTGGTGGAATTTAAACAGAAACGGAGTCTTAAGTGGTACTTTAACGGAAAAGCGGAACACTTTGGTAGAACATTCGGACAGCGTGACTATTAAACAAATAGGAGAGTTGTCCTGCAAAAAGTGAGATGTTTGATTACGTATAATTTCAAGTTCAGAAATGAAAAAAATTGGAGGTAATCAGTACAAATGATAGTAAAACTTACAATTGTTTTGGGGAAGAGTATGGGACTAGTAGCCGTGCGAGATGCTGTTGTATAATATGATTTCGAAAAAAAAAGTACTTTGAACTGTAAACTTGTTTTACTTGAAACTTGAGAATAGTTTACTCAATTTCAATACTTTTCCGTGGCTTCAACTCGAGATTAAGAATTTATTTAGGTGATACCAGAATGTACTTACTTACGACTATGCGTTGAAATATTTATTTAAGTTATTTTTCAGTAAAGAACATTCATGATCTTTAATCCACTTTTAGAGGACGAAACTTTTAAGCTGGCCAGAAGCAAGCTCTGTCGTCAAGATTTTACCATTTTTAAGTCATATGAAAAGTCAACAAGAATTGAAAGATAATTAAACATGAAGGCTTTTTTTAAATAAAACTTCTATATTGTTAGTCTTTGCCTGCTTTCAAATTTTGTGATAATTTTGAAATTCTTACTTTCTTTATCCAACGAAAGGAAACTCGACAACAACAACAACAACAATCATTGTAAAAGAAACGGATAGCATTTTACAAATGTCATTGATGCGTTTGTTACACTGTCAAAAACAACAAGATCATACAAATATGGAAATCGATTTCGTGTGATCAATACAAACTATTCCTGTTTTGATCTCTGATCCTGTTCCTCCGCCGCCGCAGACTCAGGGGTGCGTTGAAAGTGGATGTTTTTACGTCCGTAATTTGGAGGAAGACCATCGAGACCATTTCGAGTAACTCGCAGAAGGCCAGGACTGAAAATCCTAGCCACAGACTGAGGTAGCCTCCAAGGTGACTGAAAACCTCCACCAACTGCAAGGGAGAAGGTATTGAGGAGTGACTGACTGATATAAATTCATCGTGATTAGTACTTGTAGTCAAAATAAAACGAGATGAATATTCTAGTGATGAAAGCGTATTGTCATTCAATCTATAAAATTAAACGGTTAATACTTATCTGTAATGACTGTAAAAGTAATTAATTATTTAAAAAAAAAAGTGAAACATACTTCGTATTTTGGCTGGTGTTCGTACATAGTTATTTCCATCGTTCGCATGTACAGTTTCACTCGAACCAAATTCTTCCTACGAAATAAAGCAAATAACAGATAAATATGAAAGAAAAGATGCAGGTGAAAAAAAAAAAAAAAACAATTAGTTTTTCCAGAATTTCAATATGAATTGGATTTCGATTTTCTTTCATAGATACATACAACGTATTTGTTTCTTTTGCAATAAATCATTTAGGTCTTCTCATAATCAAATGATGCTATTTCCGTATAGTGCTGTGTGCTCAAAACTTATCTCTTCTACTTACTAAAGATTCGACTATCTATATGCAAAGCAATGTCTGCAATCACTGCATTTTTCTGCGCTCCGCTCCCCTAAACGGAATCGTCAGTAGCTATCCAACAAGAAAAAAAGTCTCTTGCGTGGATAATATGAGCTCTGATCATAATGATTCAAAAGTCAATCGTAAAAAAATGATTCAATCGTAAAAAAAAAGTCAAAAATAGCTCAACTATTTTTTAAAGTAAAAGAAAGAAAAAAGAAAAACACGCAAGTAACATAAAACTTTTATTGCATTCTTCGACGATTATTTTTTAACGGATGTGGTATTCGTAGACGGGAAAAACCGTCCCTCATCGTAGTTAGAGCATCGATGAGATGAGAAGGCAAACATCAGATTTATAGGCGGAAACCATATGTATAAATTTGCAAGGATGCCAGTTAGCCTAACTCGAAGGATAATCCCCTGAAAAGAAAGAAGCAAGCTCATAAACCCCCTTCCCTATTTCACCTTCTGCTCGCTAGACTCATTCACTTACAACTGCCTAAATTAGCCACTTGTCAATTTTCTACGAGAAGCGAGGAGGGTCAGTTTGTGCATGCAGCAGTTCGCCTTGCCCCAACTATATAGTACAGTACACTCCCCATTATCCACGGAATTGGGTGGCACGGGTATCGCGTATAATCCACTAAAAGCATAAAATAAGGGGCAAAGAAGATAAAAAATGTCTTTTGCTTAAAAATAATTGCACTACACTTAAAACGTGAAATGCAAAACAGTGACGATAGGTACAGCATAAAAATTTATTTGCATTTGAGGTTCTCAAGGATATCAAATCTGTAAAAAAGTGGTACTTACGACAACGCCCAAGTAAAATAATTTGTTGGATGAAGTACACCGCACTCTTGGGTAAGAAATGTTAAGAAAAAACAAAATATATTAGATTCGTAGTTTTCCGAAAAAATCAGTTTTTTTTTTTTTTGTGTTTGTTTCTTTTCCGAGACCCTCGCGGATATTCGAGAGTTTGCTGTATGTATGTTTAAGGACGACGTGCTTCAGCAGAAGACTTTATTTGAGAAAAATGAGTTTTAAATGAATGTTCTGATAAGTTCAGAACATAAAATATTAAAGAGTATATGGATTATTTTCATTTGAAGAATATAAAGATGATGAAAAAGTTTACCTGATTTCACTGAGATTTTTACTGCTCCATGTTGCAGCATTGAACATCTGAGAGAAAAAAGAAAAGGGAACCATTGATTGGGAAAGGAATAGAAATTGAAAAAAGTTTAATATTTCACACCATGAGGACAAATTTTTAAATTATGAAATCTCTACTAATAATAAAGCTGAAGGTGGTTCTGTCTGTCCTTCTTTCTTTCTTTCTGTCTGTCTGTCTGTTACGCGCGTAGCGCCAAAACCGTTCGGTCGATTTTCATGCCACTTGGCACAAAATTAGTTTGTAGCATGTAGTTTTGCACCTCGAAGCGATTTTTCGAAAATTCCATTTCGTTCTTTTTTTATTCGAATTCTTAGCGGAAATTCGATAAAATAGGGAAGAAATATTTCACACACATTTTCAAGTCTTATGTCATTCGAAAGCTTGGAATTTTCTGCACAAAATGAAGTTTTTTTTGAAGTTTCTACGATCATCAGGAGAGCTGTAACAATTGTTTTTAGAATCCCGAAATTCAAGGCTTACCTTCAGTAAAGCAAGCCAAACGATTCTAAAATGGTTGAACTTTAGAATAAAATTTGTTTGAAAAGAGAGATAAAATGAATTATTTTATCAACGGAAATCAATTTTTCATGTTGTTACTATGATTACGTGTTCATACTTATTTTTGTTTCTTTCTTTTTCCAGGGTTGCCAGCGTCTATCTTCGTAGGCTACGGCCAGACCAGTGGTCGGAAGTAGCGCGCTACAAGTAGCGAAACTACTGTAGTAGCTACATTTTTTAGTAGTTTGTAGTGTAGCGCACTACTTTTTAAAAAAAGTAGTGTAGTGAGTAGCGCGATATAAAAATGTTGTAGTTTGTAGCGATTTCATAAAACTACTTTCTAATGGAGCAAAAAAAAAAAAAAAAAAAAAAAAAAAAAAAAAAAAAAAAAAAAAAAAAAAAAAACAGAAAAAAAAAAAAAAGATTCAATCGCGTCTGACTGGCGCAGCATATCGTACACGATTTCCTTTGCGAAAGCAGTGAGAAAAATGAATCATACAAATTCGAGCTGACCTCAGGCATATCATTTTGACGCCATAAGTTCTATATGTTAGACGGCATTGGTTTCTTTGGCGTCAACATTTTCATATTCCGCCAATATTTGCATTGAATATAGTGTATGGCTGAGGAAAGAAAATTTATGAATGAGCGATAACTGAGTGTTAGTGTTTTATAGCAACCGAGAATGTCATGTAAATGAATGCTTTAGCGCTCAATGCTCAATTGGATTATTGTTCCAATGTCCACCAAACATGGCAGCAATTTTAATAGAAGAGGATACAAATTTGATAGAAGATGACAATATCGAGCTGCCCTGGCCGGCGTATAATAAATACTTCACAGTTATTGAAATGATTTTCGTGCAAACTTTGCACTTTGAACAAAAAACTTTCTGTTTCTAAGTCATCCGCATACAATTTAAAACTGCATATTGAAGTAAGTTAAGCATTTTTAGTTATGTTTCACACTTCA
This sequence comes from Uloborus plumipes, assembly GCA_038373865.1. NCBI lineage: Eukaryota > Metazoa > Arthropoda > Arachnida > Araneae > Uloboridae > Uloborus > Uloborus plumipes. Next base: position 105,332 of record JAXGGA010001268.1, read on the forward strand.
GATAGCTTATTTATTAATATTTCATAATGAATACTAGTACCGTTTAGTATGTTTTTCATATTTCTTTAGTTTTGCTTCTTTAGTGACGGAGTATTGAAAAATATTAAAATAATAAAAATCAATTATTAAATATTTTTGACATCATTTGACACAATTGGAAAAACGTTTTCATTTCATTTTATCGGTGGCGTATTAATAGGGATGGTGTTCAGACCGAGACCCAACTCCCCAAGGGCGTAGCCAGGACTCACGTTAGGGGTGTGCAAGCAGTGGCACCCCAATAGGAGGTCACTGTGACCTCCCAAAAAGTTCTTATCCGATACAAATTGGCTGATGAAATTTGAAAACAGTGAGACAGTATTGCAAGGCTGAACTTCATTTTATTTTATTTTTTTTCTTCAATTAATTAATTTATTCATTTTTGTGATGCCTCACGTCTCTTTTGGTATACATAGATAAGAATGCATTTTTTTAATCATTCAGTAAAGTTCTGAGTTTCATTCGGTAAATTAAAAATTTTCTCCTCAAAAACAGGCAAGCTTACTTATAATATTTCACTCTAAAATTTTTATTCTTCGCATACTCAGATTAAAAAAGTTGTTTTCATGCTAAAAGACAAATTTGGGTTTGGTACAAGGATCCGTGTTAGGTAAAGAATGAAGCTGATTTTCTGATGTGGCGCCAAGGACTTAAAATTTATTGGTGGGAGAGGAGGCGAAGGGGGGGGGGGAGACTCTCAATGACCGAATGAAATTCCAAATTTCACCGAGTAATAAAATACGAACTTATTTGTCTGCATCAGCATGTTACAATGAAAAGCAGGAAAGGGGACAAAATCGTTTGTCAAAAAAATAAATAAAATGGGAGGTCACAGTGACCTCCCATTGACTCTGATCTAGGGGGTGCAGCTGTACCCCCCTAGCTACGCCCTTGCCAACCCCCTTGAAACTCAAAATTAAATTCCTACAATGAAAATTCAATTTTTTTTCTCATATGTTTTTGAAAAGTAGCGAAGTAGCGACTACTTTTCAAAAGTAGTGTAGCGCGCTACATTAAAAAAAAAGTAGTTGTAGCTGTAGTTAACTACATTTATAAGAAAGTAGTTGTAGTTGTAGTTCGCTACAAAAAATATGTAGTTTTTCCAACCACTGGGCCAGACGTAGTATTTTTGATTCTACGGTAGTATTTTTTCGGCCCAAATAAGGAGCGTAGTATGTTTCTGGCAACCCTGTTTCCAATACACTAATGACTTAATTAAAAGATTTGGCGGATTTTTTTTTTTTTTTTTTCATTTTCATAGATTTCGCATTTCAGCAACATTGATTTTGGCAACGTTTGGAAACAGTAGTATTTTGTAATATTTTTTTTAGAGGAGGCGTAGTTTTTTTTTGTTCCAATTCTCTGGCAACCCTGTCTTTTTCTCGGTGAAGCGGTGAAGATGCTTTGGGACCCTGCTTGGCGCGTTTTCAAAAAGTCAACTACGCCAAATAGCTAGGGTTACCACGCTTGGCGCGCCTATCGTTCATTTAGCGAGAAAAGGGTACCTAAAGCACAGATTAACGAAATATCGTATCAATTGCGATATTGCATCGTTTTTTTAAAGTGTTTCATTTCGGAAAATGTATTGTTTTGTTTTTTAAGCTAGGAAAGAAAACTTTCTTCTTCTCTTAAACTTTGGTAAGATTTCTGTTGGTTCCTGTTATCAACAAAATTGTTCTTATTTTCTCTTTTGGCTTATTTTTGTCCATCTCCCTTGGGGTTGCATTCGAATGTTCCAAGGGGGTGTTTTACCCCATTTGTCGGGTAAATCAGTGTTTTCAATGCAAGGTGATATGAATTGGTTAACAAAAGTGATATGAATTGGCGCGACCACTTGGCGATATATCGCCAAGCTTTTGATCGCCAAGTATTTGACGCCAATTGGCGAAAAAAATATTTTTTTTTTTCAATTTAGGTTCAATTTGGCGCTGTTGGCGATATTTTGCGAAAAATCCACTGAATGATGTTAAAATCGATGATATTTAGGAGATAAATCATTGTAAAACATTTTTTTGCATTGTTTCGTAGCAAACTAGGGATAGAAATGTTTAAATTGTTATCTTGCTCACTCCAAGCACTATTTTAGCACTTAAGGCATCTACTAAGAAATTTACACGTAAAATTAAGTAGTGTGGGGTCCATATCAGATCTTTATATCACTTTGAAGGAATTATAGTTGAATAAAACTAAAATAGAGCATTTTTTCTGCTATATCAATTATTTTACAAATGAACTTTTAATTTTATACCACGGGCAAAGCCTTGCGGGTACCGCTAGTTGGAAGAATAAAAACTAATCTTGTTTTATTGTCACTTAGAGGAGAAAATTTATGCATTCCAGATAAAGCATGGCATGTCACAGGATCAGTACTAATTGAAAAAAAAAACATCGGTAGTTACAACTGAGAGACTTGTAAAATATCTTTAAAAGATTTAGCATGAGTTTTTTCCTGTATAGTTACAAAGTTAAGCACGGAATCAGCAAAGCATTCATTTTAAAGTGGACACTTTTAAAGCTATTGAAACCATTTGTTTATTACTTTTGTTTTTTAATGTAAATGTTTATGTTTAGCTTAGAAGGTTAAAAAATATAAGTGTTTTTAGAAAATTTTAATAATATTTTTTTCAGCAACAAAGTATGAAAAGCATTTAGAATTGTTTTGAAAATTTTCGGAGAGGGTTTGAACCCTATAAATAAAGCCCTTTGACGAATTTTCCAATATCCGAATTTCAAGTTGTTAGGTGGTTCAGTGGGTTTTTATAAAAATAGATAGAACAGATGTTCAAATTAAAGTACAATTATTTATTATGTACAACACAACACAACACTTAACAAAACACACGACACAAAGTTTGACCGAGTATCGCCACACCTTCTCGATTTACATTCCAAATTCGACTCTCAAAAGTCACGTCTAGCGCCCCCTTTTGGCGGGAACTTACAAATGGGTTTTTCCACACCCTTAAAGACAGTCCAGTCAATTTATTACGTTTATAGGATGCTGCATCAGTAACAGTTAAAACTTTCATTCTTGTATTATGTATATCCTGCTATTCTTTTTTACTCCTGAAGTAATACACTCACAATCACCTTTACTAAGATTGTTCGCAGAACTAAAGGCATGTGAGTCTTCAAAAGTTTTAAAAGAGAAAAAAGTCATTGCAAAAATTGTTGCTTCCGTTTATATTATTCTTAAACCATGTCACTTTCACCGATAAGTCTGAACTTAACAGTCAATAAAAAATTGATCATGCAGTGATTGCGGGTGAACTCAAAAGCGGAAACGGGCCACTTCATTTTGTGATAGGTAGTATCAGCAAAGTTACTCAGGCAGTAAAAACTTTAATGAACAAAGCAAGTATAAAATAAATTTTCTCGCCGATTCTACCGAATTTAACCGATTTATTCCCAGTAGCCTAAAAACGGGACGCTTGTTAGTTAATGCATACAAAAACTTGTAATGGGTATATCATTTTACTAAAGCTGTTGTTCATGAGTTAAATAGTCCTCCTTCTTGAGAAAACCAGTTAGAGCCACTATTTGGACTTCTGAGTTTATTTAATGACAGCTATTTTAAGACAAATCAGTCAAGCAACGATCCAGCATGGAAAGTCACAGAAAGTAAGTTTTTTTGCGAACTTATTTTTCATAAAATTAAGCTACTATTTTAAAATGATTTGCTTAAAATTGATCTCAGGTGCCTTCTGTAATGTTACTTTGCAAAAGTAAAGTCAAGTAAGGTCATATTTTGCTCACATATCTGAAAAATATCCCATAAGCAGGATGTTAAATCTATATATATAAAAGAAAAAAGAAAGTCGTGTTAGTTACACTATTTATAACTCAAGAACAATATTTTTCTAACTAAGCCTTTTTTGAGCCTCTGTCGCCGAGCGACATAAAGCACATGTTCTGACAGCTTCTGGAGCGCAGTAAAATAGGTTGTGAGTTACCGGTGTATTAAGTGTTATTTGACTTTTTTGTGATACAAATCTGTATATATATAAATGAAGTCGTGTTAGTTACAATATTTATAACTCAAGAACGGCTGTACCGAATTGAAAAATTCTTTTTTGCATAATTAATGAACGATGTAATTTATGCGACGATACTGAATGGAAAATTCAAAGGTGAGGAAGTTCTCATTCCGAGGATCCCGATGATCCCAACCGATATGCCGTTTGAATTTAGACTTCAATGTCCGATCCGTCTTGCATTTGTCATGACCATCAACAAATCACAAGGCCAATCCTTAAAAGTTTGTGGTTTGCATCTAGAACATCACTGTTTTTCCCATGGTCAATTATGTGTGGCATGTTCACGGGTCGGAAGACCATCTGCGTTGTTTGTTTTTGCGCCTGATAATAAAACAAAAAATGTTGTGTATCACAAGGTACTTAAGTGAAGAGCAACCTATGTACTAAAATACAGAAACAGTAATGAATGATTAATGTAGGTACTTAATATTTTTTTTGTATTTTCAAATAAAAAAAACTTAATAAATTCAAAAATTTGCTTATTTATTGCCTTTAAGGCGGAACAGAGTTCGCCGGGTCAGCTAATAACTTAATAAATATGGCAACGGCGAACTATTTTAAGCCTAAAATGTATGTAAACCATTCCAAATAAGAGTTTTAAGCAGATAAAAATGGAAATAAATTACTAAAAAAAACTTGGGCATAAATGGGTTAAATAAAATTGTCGGTTTTCAACTCCAGTTCACATGCTATGTCTTCGTGGTCAAATTTTTCTATGTGCGTGTTTTGCATAATTATTTTTGTTTTTCATATTTTAATTTTATTTATCTTTTTTCAAGTGCATTTTTATTTTGTGACATTTTATTACTAAAGTTGTTACTGTATAATGCTAAATTCTTTTAAAGTGATAACTTTTTCATTCAGTTAGTAAGTTCGTTTTAAATTTTAGTTTATTCATTACTTTCTAAATTTCAATACTGAAAACGAAGTGTGATATGTTTTTTTATGTAAGAGTAGTAATTTTAGATCAGAGTAACATAGAGCACATATAAGTAAGCTAAAATTGATATATACTATGATTCTAGATGAAATAAGTGAGTTATTGAAATAAATTGAAAAATAAATTTTTTTAACAATCTATTTGGTGGTAATGGCTAGAGAAAGGACAAAGTTGAAAGATCCTTCTTAGTAATATGTAGAGCACATAAGTGTAAGCTAAAATAGATATGTACTATAATTATAGATGAATTTCATAATTGGAATTGAAAAAAAAAGCAACTCAGAACAATAAATAATCAGAAGAATCTTGCAGCGCTGTCCTTTTAAAAAAAAAAATATTTTTCAATTTATTTCAATAACATTTTTACAATTTCAAATAACATTTAACTGAGAAAAGTAATTTTAAAATACAAATATCCCAACAAAAGGAGGGAGGAGGGGAAACTTAATTACTTAATCTGAAATGTTAAATGAAAAAAAAAAAAATACCTGCCGTTTTCTCGGCCATACGGAAGAATCAATGGAAGCTTCGAAGCTTTTTCTCCTGCAAGAGCACAGACGTCAAGTTTAGAAGGCAGAACATAACTTAAAAGAAAATAAATAAACCGAGTCAAACCTATTAATAAATGCAATACACCGCCTACTCGTTCATTTCGATCCATGGACTGCAGTTTCGGGCTTATTATGCCCTCATCAGCATGGAATATGACAGTAAACGAGTTAGAGGCAAAAATCTTCTTAAATAATAAGCCCGAAACAGCAGTCCATGGATCGAAATGAACGAGTTGGCGGTGTATTGCATGTTCCTGCCTTAGCCCTTGCTTAGAGGCGGTTACTCACAGCAGGGTAAGCAAATAGGGCTGCTTGCCAAATGTGGCAGTTTCCGGGAGGCAGCAAATTGATCATTTTTGAGTTTCATTTTCGTTAAAACTAGGTATAAATACTTGAAGGAATTTATGTTAGGAGACAACCTCGGTTTTTTCCCGGTTCGGAAAAATCGTAGATCCGGTACAATGCATCGTGAAAATAAACTTAGTTTCTCCTTTTTTTTTTTCTGCCCCGACGAATCGACGCATTGGTTAACTTTTGAATTTAATTTCATAAACTTTTAGGTCAACAGGATTTTACCCGTGTTCTGTTTTAAATAATTTAAAGCAGTAGTAGTTGATCTATTATCTCATCTACTTACTCGCAAGGCACTCTGCATAATGTTCTGCAATAATCAGTGGTGTTTTTTTCCACATCCTCAGCGCAGAACGCTAGGGAGAAGAATAAAAAAATATTACAAACATCTATCTAAATAAAAGTTCAATGTGATCTGTTATCCGAAAACCAGTGTTGTCATAAAGTACATGCGATGAAGTTATGAATTTTAAATTATCATTTCTGTTCAATTTAATGCGAAATAAACTAGGTACCGAAATGTATAAATGAATCGGTTTTCTAAAATAAGTACAGTTCGATTATAAAAAAGAAGAAAGTTACCTTATATTTATAAGGTATCGTTTAACATGGGTACTTTTTTTCCCTTCATGAATCTGGCATCTACTCAGAATATCTAAACTACTTTTTTAAGGGGGGGGGGCTCAAAAGTACTAATTTCAAGATCACTAGTGGCTCTAACACAGAGCGGTATTGGGAGCAGCTTTTTTTTTTTTTTTTTTTTTCAACACAGAAACACTAGCTTCGACATACATGAGGCCTGCGTACTATGCGCCTTGCCTCCTGTCAAGGAGAGGACAGATTTGCGTCACAGAGAGGTTGAAATAATATCCATGGGCATGGCGGGATTCGAACCCTTAACCTCTTGCTTGCGAGGAGAATACTCAACCTCTAGGCCACCGAGGCCCCCCATTGAGAGCAGCTATTCCACGTTCTCTTTAGTTCCATGGGTTAGCTGGAAAGTAGGAATTAAAGTGAAATGTTTTAGGTTAATAATCTGTTTTATGTTCTGAAACTTTGTATCGTATTGGCTGTGATCTTGTTTTTATTTTACGAAATTTTGTATTTTATGGCAATAATGTGCATGTCTTATAATTTAGCAATGACAAGAATTTCTGCAAAAAACTTTTCTGACAGGACAAAGTGAGTGACTTATCTATTAAGCATTCTATTTGGAGGTTAGTTAAGTCTGTTATTTTTTTTTTTTTTTACCGCGATATTAGATGAGTTTTAAGTTAGCTTGAAATTGATAGTTACCTTTCTTTCCTTCGCAAGAAGAGTCATCAAATACCAAAGTCAAGTTGGAGGAAATGCATTTGCAAGCTTTCAATTGCAATGATCTAGAGCACTCCTGAGTACACATCTGGAAAAGAATAAAAAAGTACAGCTGACCTTGATTTGCAAACGAACTTGGATTCAATGTTCAAACAGACTGCAGCTAAAACTCAGCTCGCTATATCCACAGAGCAAAGTAAATGTGTAATCCCAAAACTAATAACAATGTAACTAGAAAATGTAAGTTTTCATAGCCAGTCGAACCTGCTCTTGTCGGATAACGTTCTTTAACCCTTTATGTCCTAAATTAATTTAACAATGAATTTATAGAAATTTTTTTTGGTTTTTTGGTTGAAAATACATTAAACAACAGATATACCGAGAATTTTTTTTTGAAAATTTTGGGGGTCTAAGCCCCCTACGCCTTATATTAAGGTCCTTAAGAAAATTGTTTCCGATTGCAGGTACCATCTGTCGACCTCTCAGCAAAGTACAAGGAGTGGTACTTAAAAGCTTCAGCATGATTCCAGTCATTTCGGATTCATAATACTAAATTAATATAAGCGGGGCTTCTGAGTTTCTTCGGAGCATAAAGGGTTAAATGTTCTACTACGTTTAAGCTCAAACTTATACGTTGAAGATAATTAGCATCTACGTTTAAACTCTTCACTGGTGAACACCCTAGAAAAATTTAAATTCTAAAATATATTATCTTACTTTACTACATTGCACTGTGAGTTCGCTTTTATAATGCAAGTGACTGCCCAGAAGGCATCGAATGAAATGAGTATACTGGCAGTAAGAAGGACTTACTTTAGGTGTGAGGGTTCCTTTATTTCTTTGTGCCCAAGGCAAGAAACTGTAAGTTGTACAATTAGTTTGATAAGGGAGCGGCAACAGCTTTGTTGTTGTCTGTGAAGGGAGCGGAAAAAAAGTATGTTAAGAAATGAATTCAAAAGTAATTTTAAAAATAATTTTAAAAGAAAAGTGTTACAAAATTATATATCACTTATAAAATGGTATCGTGCAATCATCCTGTAAATGAGAACTGCAATACGCCAGACATCACTGGATCAAATGCCTCCCTCAACCAAATTCCAGTACATTGCACTTCACTGATAATTGCAGCCATTTGATTGGTCACTAGGCATTGCGGTTATCGCTAAACTACACCTTGTGCGTACTCTTATCACATTTATTGAAGGTGACTACCACTAAAACTAAAGGTTTCATTGCTGCACTCATCATCAATTTACAACAGCTCGATGGCCCGATCTCAAACAAACAGGCCCGTCATTTCAAGTTTTACAGGCGTGTATGGGGTCAAAAAGTGCAAACACAATTCAATTTCTTCGGAAAATAACAAAAACCACAGTGATTTATATGTACATGTACATACGAGGGTTGTTTTTTTTCAACCTCCGATTGCACAGTGCGAAGGCCAATCATGCGACAGGTGGCCGGTGTGCATAGTTGGTGACTGTGCATCTCCCTCTCTATACAATCTGTCAATGGCTACTCCATCACGCCATTTTCTGTTGAGCTGCTGTCACATAAACATGACTGTCACTATTGATTCTCCCGCTAAGGGTGAATTCCGAAGTGTTTTGCGAATTACTGCAGATTCTTACCGTGAAATTTTGCAACGCTTACAGAGAGCTATTTAAAACAAACGAAGAAACGTTCAGACTTCCGGAATTCTTCTGATTCATGGCAAACCGTCCTCATAGCTCTCGTGTAACCAAACGGCTCATTCAGCAACTTCAATCGGACAATTTCGAACACCCACCATCAAGTCTCGACTGCGCGCCAAGTGACTTTCATTTGTTTCCTTGTTGTTGAATTGAAGCAGAGGCTTAGGGATCTGGAAAGGCATCGTGCTTGCAAAGTGACGTGGAGCTCAAAGACACCATCGCAACTCACTTCCAATCATTCGCGGCAACATTTTACGAGGAGGCTATTATAAAGCTTGTATGAAGATATAACAAATGCTTCAATCGTCCAGGTGATTATGTAGAAAAGAAACTTACATTGTGCATTACTTTCGATAATAACATATGTTTTGTATTTTTTATAGCCTATCGGAGGTTGAAAAAATAAAAAAAAAAGCAGTCCTCGTACATTGATTTCTCCAAGCCGGGGGCGGGAGGGGGGTATTGACCTCCCCCTGGGCCTGCAAACAAACCTCATTTATCCAAACTAGCAGGGGCCAAAGTTGATTTGGATAATCAAAAATCTGGGTAATAAGCAAAGCAAATCCTTAAATCCGTATATTTAAATTTATTCGGGGTATCTTCGCGCCACCTTTATTTTTCATTTCTCAGTCAAATAAACTGAAAAATATGAAGTCTCAGTGATGCATTCTACTAGTATAATAGATCATAGCGTAAGATTTCTGTTCTTTAATTGTAAAATATTACACTGAAAAAATATAACACTAAAAAATATGAAGTGGCGCAAAGTTATCCGAACTGGTTCACAAAATACCATGAATGAATTAATAGCTTTTATTACGGTAAAAAACATAGTTTTGTAACAAAATGACATAGAATTGTTTATCATAGTGATGTCGCACCTCGGCCATAGGGCCACATAAGGTCAGCGACGCTGATCAGTGTGGTCCGTTATTATGTTTAATGTTACGAATCCTGATGGCCTGTAATTTTCTAAAATAAACGACCCACTTCATTCGGCAATTCTGGGCCAAATCGTCTGAAATTAGTTACTTAAAAGCAGGTGAGAACTTTGTCTTAACCAAACACTATATTGCGTTGCCAATTGGATACATGGACTATTTTTTCTTATGACCAGCAAAACGTAGTCATAAGGCAACTCAAGCTTAAAAAGCAAGTATTGGGTATCTTTAAAGCAAATATAACCATCTATCCTAAAAATTAAATTTTTAAAAATATTTTCCCTTGTTTTCTTATTACATTGAAAAACCTATATATTTTTTTCAAAGAAAAATTATGCATCAGTGTAGGGTTAAGAAGATATCTACTAATTTAATCCGGATTATCCGAAGGTCCGAATAAACGAGGCGCTACAGTATAGTTGATTTTTTTTTTCCATCTCCAGCTTGCAAAGTTAAAAAATGGCGACCTAACTTTTCTCATTCCGACGCTGTAGAAGTGCCCTGCCCTGGCTTTGACTGCTTCCGAACCGAAGTCCGGGTAGAAACGGGGGTCGTGTACGTAGATGAGCACCGACGGCGTCTTGTGTTCGTCTAAATATTCATCACTCTGGACATCTAAGTCGAGCAGCAACTCTAGGAAGGGAAGAGAAACTAAATACTAAAGTCAGATATAAAAATGTTCCAACTATCTTACAGTTTTATCATCAAGTTGCAGCCCCTAAGCCAGGGGTAAGGTAGAACTACATGCAGTGGCGTATTTAGGAGGTCCATTATTCATGGCGAACTTGTTAAATTGCCCTTCCCCCTTATAGTAACTTTGATGGGAGGTCACGAGAGGTCACCGCCACCTCCCAAATTAATTCCTTATTCAGAAAGTGTTGATTACTCGCAAATTTAAAGACAATACTGCAACTTCATTTTTTTTCACATGTTTTTAATGATTTCCTTCTCATTAAAAGTTTAATTTTCCCCACTATCTCTTTCTTTTAAGAGTTTTTTTTTTTTTTTTTCAAAAATATTTTTCTACTAATATAGCAAATAAAATAAAATAAAATAATAAAAATAAAATAAAATAAAATAAATAAAACTTGACTTTTTCTTCTTTTGGTCAAAATACCACCCCCTGGTTGCTGCACCAGCAGCAAGAGCCACTTCTACCAACATATAATTACACCACTGAGTGCATGCAATATACTGAAATTCCGGTTATGCCCTCCATAGACTGCAGTTTCGTCTTTACTTTAGACTCATCAGTTGGGAATAGACAGTAAAGGGGCTGTCAGTACATTGCATGTAATTCTGTTTTAGAACTGACTTAGGGGCTGTAGCTTACTGCTTAATACCCAAGTTTTACCATTAATTCACAAGTGAAACCATACCACTGCTGCAGTCTCTAGCTGGTGTGCCAAATACACTTTAGTTACTAGTTTGTTGACATTCTTAGCAGCTTCTATAAAGTGATTGTTGCCCTCAGCTCTATTGCTGTCTATTCCCAAATTACGAGCCCGAATAAGGAACAAACTGCAGTTTCTCGATGGCAAAATCAGGCTGTCGGTATATGTTATAATTTGTCACGAGAAACTTATTTCTTCCTTGTAAAAGAAGTATTACAGATATGAAATAATTTTTCCTTCATTTTTCTACTTTAGTTTCCATTTTATCGAAATCTCACAAGAGGGTGATTTTCAATATATGATTACATTTCAAAATTTTTAAGTAATTTTTTTAACTTGCTATTTTCTTTTAGAAACACTAACAGATGTTTACTCACATATTTTAGGTGTGTGAAAAAGTAATTGGTTGTACACTTTAATGAATAATTAAGTATTCAAATGCTGTTGTAAAACTTTAAGTTGCAAGGAAAATTGTCGTCCGTTACCATACAAAATACCAATATGAATTCTCACCTTTCAACTCTCATAGCACCTAGAACCAATTTAATATGAAACTACTTGCTTACTTGAAGCTTAAACCGATGTTTGTGATTGTTAAAATATTGATCAAAAACTGCATGGTAACGGATTTGACATTTGGTAACGGATTTGACCAGTAACGGACTTGACAATTTCAACCAAAATGTCAAATTATGGCTAGGTTGTCGAATTTAAAAACTGAGCAACAATATGCATTTTCTTAGAGTTGTATAATAAACAATATTGAGGGGTAAAAGTTGAGAAAAAGTAAAAATTAATACTAAAACCTTTGGTAACGGACTTGACAAAGAATAAAAATACGCACCTGGAAGAAATTTTGTGCGAAACGCCACAGTAATACTTCTCGACTCAGGGAAACAAAATGGTAGAAAATAGTTACGTCACTAATTTGTTAAGTTAACTGAATTTGTAGCACTACTCAGTAAATTAGCTGATATAGGAATAGGAGGTAAAATTCTAGTTTGGGTTAGAAATTGGCTGACAGGAAAGAAACAAAGAGTAGTTGTTAGGGGTAACTATTCTAAATGGAGTGAGGTTTTAAGTGGGGTTCCCCAAGGATCAGTTTTAGGTCCCCTTTTGTTTATTATTTTTATGAACGATATTCATGAAAATGTTTCTGGAAACATGAATTGTTTTGCTAATGATGTAAAAATTATGAGGGTTGTAGAAAACGACGAACAAGTAAACAAGCTGCAACAGGATTTGGATCATATTACTAAATGGGCAGACAAGTGGGGTATGGCAGTTAATGTTGGGAAATGTCAAGTGCTGAATTTAGGTCATGCAAATAAGCATACAAGCTATTATTTACAGGGGTCAGTCATTAGTAAGGCAGATAATGTTATGGATCTAGGTGTCTTAATAAATCAGAACTTCAAGTTCAGCCAACAGTGCAGCATAGCTAGTAACAAAGCCAATAGGATTCTCGGGTTTATTAATAGATTTATTTCAAGCAAATCTAAAAAGGTTCCTCTGCCTCTATATAGAAGTTTAGTAAGACCTCATTTGGAGTATGCTGTTCAGTTTTGTTCTCGTTATCTGAAGAAAGATATTAATGTATTAGAAAGGGTACAAAGAAGGGCTACAAGGTTAGTAAACGGATTTTCTAATCTAGACTATGATTCCAGACTTAGAATGCTTAATATGTATAGTCTTGAGCAAAGGAGAACCAGAGGGGATATGATTCAGTTATTTAAATTTATTAAAATGAATGATGTAGCAGGGTTGGATTTTTGCACGGAAAGCAGGACAAGGGGTCATTGTTTTAAGCTGTTTAAACCTCAGACTAACCTGGAAATCCGAAAAAATTACTACTTTAGCAGGGTAGTGGGAACTTGGAACAGTTTACCGGAAGAGGCGGTAAGGAGCAATGGAGTAGATAGCTTTAAGAGGGCCATTGATCTTCATTGGGGTCTTTAAATTAACTAGGACCAGCCCAGTTGGGCCCAGAGCCTGCTGCTGGTCGTCGCATTTGTATTTGTATTTGAATACGTGTTACCATCTTTTGACTTCGATAAATATCTTTTTTAGCTAAAATAATCTATGGGTAACGGACTTGACAAGAACTTCTGGACAAAATATATTCATACATTTCTTATTGAAATAAAATTACTATTGTCAATATTTATTATGAATACCATACACTAATAGTCAATATATAAAAATAATATGTTGCATTTACTTTTTTTGACCATTAAGTATAGGAAAAAAATAGTTGAACTTGCGAAAATTGGAAACGGACAAGCGTTTTTGCCTTGATTCTCATTTTTAAAGACTTATATAAAAATAAATAAATAAATTTTAATAATTTGTTGAGTGATGGAATTTTTTTGGGGGTATTTCTTGCAGAAAATAATTATTCGCATTGGATTTAAAATGTAAGTTATGCTTCAAAATCGTCTTTTTAACCTCCGGACAGCAAATGTAAGCAAATTTTGCAAATGACCCAAGACACAAAAACACACAAGATTTTTCTGTAAAACATTATTTAAAACCGTAATTCACTGCGAATATAGAGTTCTAAAGAACTGCTCAGGTATTTTCAGACTTGTAAAATGTTGAATTTTCGATGGGGGAAATTACCTTTTTATTTAAAGTCCATCAGGATACTTCAAAATAGCCCTTGCAGAGATTGGAGTATGTGCAATGATGAAAAAATTTGTATTTTCAATCCCATTTATTAAACTTGCAGGATATATATACAGGTGAAGCGGACAATAAACTCGGCTGAGCGAAAAACATAATTTTAACATAAAGTTGGGGAAGTAGAAAGTAGAATAAACTAAGTTTTTGCGAACACATTATATAACAAATTAATTTCATAGCATTATTAGTTGCATTTCCCAATGATAGAACGGTGACCCATTAAATGAAAAGGGGAAGTTCGTTAAACGATGACGTAAGGCACGCACATGTCTCTGATCGGGAAATGTTCTTAACATGCATAAAATTTACACTGCGACTTTGCAAGAATACACGAACCAAAAATTATAAAAATTCGATATATTTTTGAAAAAACCCAACATAAAATGTGATTAAAAGGAACATCTCTAACCTGTTGGCTTATTCCACATGTCAGACTCGTAGGCGTAGAGCATTTTGTGGTCGATCGTATTCCATCGAGCGTTGAAGGCGAAGCAGTTGCCGTGCTCAGCATTGTGGTACATTCGGAAATGCCTGCAAGCAGAAGTTGAATTATTTTGGCTATCAGCGTCAAAGGAGTTGCCCTGAAACCAATGAGGTTAAGTCAATTTTCGGATGTTTCCTGATTTTTGAAAATTTATTGTGTTTAGTTTTATAATTTTTTATTTATAAGGGAGATTCTCTGTAAACTCGTCATTTTTCACACGAAATCTGTCCGTGCATGTTTTTTTGAAATGTTCGTGTAATTATAATACTGTTGTTCAGAAAATGAATCGATTACTTTGGTTTGAAGTTAGTGTTTTTCTGATAAATCATATGGTAGGGGGTAAGTCTCCTGCCTAGTATAACTAGGCAGGGACTGTGCCAGGAGACTGTGTTTTTGCTCTTTGTTGCGTAATATCTGCAAAACTATTGGAACATAATTATTTACGAGACTGCATATAAATTTAGGCACAAATCGTGGACATAATAACTAATATGTTTTATAATTAAACTAATTGACATTAATAAAATCACTTTCCAGAGAACTGTTTTCGCAACGACCCTGATGCATACTTTCATCACAAATGTGGCTCTCAAACTAAACAAAATATCCTTTCAACACCGTTTTCAGCAATTTCAGCAAATTCAAACTGATTACTTTAAACTTCATAACAAAAAACATTTGCAAGAGTAGCAGATTTTTTCTATTGGAGCTTTGAACTTAAGACAGGGGACTGTTTGAAAAATCTCGGAACAGAACTTATATGACAATTTTAAGTTTTTGAAATACGTAATTAGACCTTATTTCATAAAAAAGATATAGTTGCATTATTCTATTTTTAGTCATTAATTGCCAAACTTATGTAGTGTTAATAGGTTTTTGAAATATTGCTTTTAAGTGTAAAACTATTGGATTGGGACAGCTAGGGGACTGCGTTTTCGGTGCTTAGATAATTTCTAGAAAAAAAAAATTAAATTGTTATCGCTCCAAATATAATTGGGCTGCAAAGTATTAATGCTTAAATTGTATTAAGAGCGATAATTACTTAAGTACACTTTATTATTTTTAAAATACTCAGTACGGACAGCCAATTAAGCCCATTACCCCCCCCCCTCTTCCCAGAGAATCGCCCATAAATGTATATACTTGTTGCTTAATTTTTGGTAGATCAAATCTATATAGTGTTATACAGTAAACTCTCGATTATCCGCGTGGGTCTCGGGAAAGAAACAAACACAATTAACTGATTTTTTCGAAAAAGCACGAAATTATTTTATTTTTATTTTTTTTTTTTTACATTTCTTACCCAAGAGTACGGCGTACTTCATCCAATAAATTATTTTACCTCGTCGCTACCGTAAGTGCCATTTCTTTATAGATTTTATATGCTTGAAAACTTCAAATACAAATATTTTTTTATGCTGTACCTATCGCCACTGTTTGTACAGATCACGTTTTAAGTGTAATGCAATTGTTGTTAAGCAAAAGATATTTTCTAACTTCTTTACCCCTTAGTTTATGCTTTTTTTTTCGGATTATCAGTGGTTTTCGTTATTCGCGATACCTGTGCCACCCAATTCCGTGGATAATCAGGAGTGTACTGTAGGTCTATCACACTTTCTGAGTGGCGGGAGGTCACGGCAATCTCTCATAAAATTCCTAATTCGGCACAATTTGTCTGGTGATTCGGCAAATTTGGAAGATATGTCTGGTGCAGAATTGCAAACTTTTTTTTCACTCCTTAAATATTTTTTCTCATTAGATATAGGTCTCTGTGAATGATCGTATTTTATCATCCGGTGAAAGTTGAAGTTTCTTTCGTCAAACTAAGAACTTTCTCCCTCCTAAAAATCTGAGCTTCGGGTTCCCCTGCTACCACAAAATTTCTTTAATCAACTTCTAAGGTACTCACACGAAACCCATATCTATAAAACATTCAAGCTTTCAAATTATCCCGTTAGAGGATTAATTGACGCCTCTCTTCGACCAGGGGCGGATCCAAGGGAAGAGCGATGGGGCCATCGCCTCTCCCTGGATGCCCTTCCATCAGTAAATTTATAACATTGAAGTTCAAAAAACTTAATTTTAGACGAGTTTTAATGATGTTGAAAGAAGGACCCCGGAAATTTTTCGGCATTACCTATATGTGATCAATATTTTCAAACCAGTATACATAGTAAAAATAAATAAAATCAATCGCCCCTCCCGTGAAAATTTTGCCCTTTTCTTCAACGTTCTTTTTATCTACGACGTTAGGCAGATCGTATTCGAGAATAGACTTGGCTGGAGAGTTATGTCTGCTTGATTTACCAGTCAAGTGCATCCTGATAAATCATGCAAGTTTAACCAGATAAGTTAGAACTGGGTTTACTGTACTAAACATTTTGGGTAAACTTCTAAAACCAGTTATAAACTTCCAATGCTTTTTTAAACTGTATTCAAATTAAGAATCTTTGAGTAATGACGCTCATAAAAGGCACTAATGTCGGTTCCTCTAGGGCCGCGACGCATTACGCCATCCATACTGAAACTCATATTTTCTTCTTAGAGCTTGAGCTAGAAGAGCGCAACTAGGGGTTGTAGGGGAAAAGTCTTTACAATTCAAGGTTTTAACACAACTGTCAATACTAACACGGTGATTTCTGCAATTAAGGACTGTTATAACCCCTCCCTTTACCCAAGGTAAATTCTGTTTGCTCTGGTGCTGATCAACAGGGTCTCTGCATTTTAATTAATGACGATAAATTCACAAACAGCGACGCAACTCTAGTAATCGCAAGGGGCCCCAGCGCCATGAGAGCCCCATTATTTAAAAAGTGTCATAGCATGGGGCCTCCAAAATAAAAGGCGACGGCCCTCGAACCAGTAAATCTGCCACTGTCCGCAAATCAAAATGTTTTACAGATATCGTCGGCACCATGGTGCCGACGAAAGTGTGCGATAGGTGCGTCATGGTGTCGACATCGTCAGCACCATGCTAAAATTACGAATGTGAAAATTGGCACTTTTCAGGAGAGCCAAAACACTGAATATAATTTTTTCCCGCCTGACGCATTTGGTTATTTTCAATTTTTAAATTCTTATAGATATCTTTAAGTGTAAAACTATCGTTCGAAGGTATCATTTTAGTTTTAATTATTTGTAAAATTATCAATAATAATTGTTTAAAAATATTCGCTACTTTAACCAAAATGGACATTTTTGGTCGAAAGTCATTGAATTAAAGGTAAAGTATCGATTATAAAATTTTGGAGAATATTCGATAGTTTGCAATGAAGTTTCATGGCATTCATTTTCGATACTTTACATCTAGGATACAAAATTGCTATAAAAATTAATAATAATGGATGGAAAGGTAAAAAAGAAAAGTTTTTTTTTTGCTAAGTTAAACTTTTATTGAACGCAAAATAAGGCAATAAATCCTCAAAAATATAATTTTTTTATTTGTTTAACTGCAAATTGTTGAAAATCATATTCGTAAATATAGCATAACTTAATCGGGAAAAGCTGTAAATTCGTGAAAATGACATTATCTTACGACCATCTAACAGATTCATCATTTTACCAGTAGGTAGCCCTTTTTTAGTATTACGGGAAACCATCGAAATCCAAAAACGTGATTTTTCACATTCGTTATTTTAGCACGGTGTCGACACGATATCACTAAAAAACTTCAGCGGTCTTCAAAGTATGCTTCTTGAGTATCAACGACTCCCTGGTATCAACACACTTCTGCTGGCGAGTTTTTCATGCTTCGTAGGCTTCCTGAACTTCAGCAAATGAAACATTTTTCAAAGCGCACGCTCAAGCCACTTTGGCAACATCAGTTCCGAGGTTGCATTCCTTGATGACGACTTTACTTTAAGATGAAACAGTCTGCATTGGCTGTAGGGAGGTTGAGAAATTATTTTGATGCCATTTTCTCGTTAGTGGGAAGGGGGAGGGGGTACTCTGCCAAGTAGCAGGTGCGACACGGCACATTGACATGACGAAGCTTCCCATCGGCGGCAATTTCTGCTAGTACTCGATTGACCCGTCTATTCAATCTTTTACACAAAATTTGATTGCTTAACTCTGATCAAATCTTTGCTGCGTTTTGAGCTTGCACGCGTACTCTGATGGATGTTTCGTTTGTTGACCTTCATGGAGCTTACGAAGCGTATAGAAAACTCTCCTGCAGAAGTGTATTGATACTCAAAGAACATACTTTGAAGGTTACTAAAGTTTTGTATCTATATAAGTAAAACATTTTGATTTTTGGATTTATTTTCATTACTTAAAATATAGACTCTGTATAGTATATCGTTGCAGCTTGCCATGGAATTAACGTAGAAAACGGCCAGTTCTACGAAGATCACTAATAGCTTGCATTAGCCACTGATGTCCTCAAACGTCATCAAATCAACCGCTGTGTTATCCGGTTGCTCTACTCAGGTGGACCCATTGTCAAGGTGAAAACTCAATTTACTAGAGCCGCGTATACATATAACTATACTCTGTGTAACGAGAGCTGGCATTTCAAAACAAAATTAATTTCCCACTCTCCGCACTTTCCACCTGATGGTTGTCATAGTTACTGCGCTGTGGACTTTTTTTCCTACTTAGCTTTTGCAACAATGGTTAAAAGCAAACGATTAAAATTGCTCTGTGCGTAAACTATGATTCAATTGAAAAATCAGCGTTAAAAAAGCACTTTTTTTCTTAGATATTTGTGCTTTTTTACTTACTTCTATATCTAATATATAGAAGAAAGTATTGGTTTCGTGAAAATTTTCGAATGTCGAATTTTGACGGATTTGCACGTTTTGAGGTGCGCTGAGTCCATTTCGACCATTTTTGGAAAATGTCTGTCTGTGTGTCTGTGTGTGAGTCTGTATGTGTGTGACCAGTTTTTGTGGCCGCGCTAGAGCAAAAACTACTGCATGAAATCGAACAAAAATTTTTGCTCATATGTACCACCATGTGAACTGGTGCACCTGACTTTGTTTTGCGAATTCCTCCAAGGGGGGTGGAGCAATCGCACGTGTTCTGCGCGGGGGTGATTGCTATATCTCAGGAAGTAACTGGCGGAGTCAAACGAAAATTGGTCCATAGGTAGACCCTATTGAGTACAGGTGCTCATTCAATTTGTGTGTCAATATCTCAAAGGGGGTGGAACAATCAAAAGTGCTTATTTTGTCATTGCACCTACTGTATCTCGAGAAATATTGCTGAGATTTGAATGAAATTTGGAATAACACTAACCCAATATGGAAGCAAGCATCGATTAAATTTTGGCGCCAATCGTCCCAGGGGGAGGGTGGGGTGATTTTTGCGCTTAGTCAACAATGCGAAAAATTAATTCATTAAAAAATCGCTTTCACGCTATTTAATTATCAAAACAGCTGAAAACTTTCAATGATTTGAATATTTTAACTGTTGCCAATTTCTTTTTACTAACAAATAAAATGTTTGCAATTAATCTAAACAAGGCTTTTGTAATGATTTCCAATTTCGCTCATTGATTCTGCATTTGCAGGGTCATTACGATAATTGGGAAATTGGAGCTGTTTCAATTATTCGTGCGAGTACGTATTTTATTTTGTAACAGGAATTCATAAGATAGATATAGAAGAAAGTTTCGTGACGGCCACGACAGCTAGTTATGTATGCCTAGATTTGTCAGAAAACATTTTGAAATGTCTGAGATAAGAGGATATTAATAAAAGCGTAAACCTAATTCGATAAGCATAAAATAAATGAAAGCCTCAACAGCAGTGCATAAAAAAAGAGTGGAGTTGTTTTCCTCTGTACGGTTTCCATGGAGACGAAGCAAAATTTCTAAATTTGGATACGCCTATTTAAAGTAACCGGCTATAAATTGAGAATCAATTTCAAAAAATAATTTGTAGTAATTCTTCAAATAAATTTAAGAAAAATTCTGTCTCGTATATATAATTTGTACCCTTTTCGTGAGAATAAGACATACTTTCACCACATTTTGAATTTCATGTCATCAGTTGTTGTTCTACGTAATGATCGAAGTTCATAGTAACAGTAATTAGCATATTGATTACTTGGGCAGAAATAATTTGAGTGGAACTGTTCTGTTATCTGTAACTATTATTTGTGTTACCTGTAGCACTGTTCTTCATCCATATCCATGCGACCATTAAGTTTGCATTTAATGATCATTTGGTCCTTGGTGTGGCCTAAGCGTATGCGATCGCTTCTGTTCATTCGCCAGTAATCTTCATACTAAAACAGAGAAAGCAGTTCTGCATCCAATTCATGCCAAATTATCTGTGCTCTGCGGTATGGCTGCAAGACGTGCAAAAAAAAAAAAAAAAAAAAAAAGACGCGTAAAAAATTCTTTCCGTTTAAGTAACCACATTGGCACTATTATGCGTATTCTTTCAAAATTAGATGAGTGTGCGAAAAAAAAAAAAGCTTCACGGCGTAACATAGTTTAATTTTTAGCATCGAATTTCAATGTTAACAAAAATAATTTCACATTCGAATTTATTATTTTA
Organism: Uloborus plumipes; assembly: GCA_038373865.1. Lineage (NCBI taxonomy): Eukaryota > Metazoa > Arthropoda > Arachnida > Araneae > Uloboridae > Uloborus > Uloborus plumipes. Next base: position 126,271 of record JAXGGA010001268.1, read on the forward strand.
TATAGCAGTTATTACATGCATTATAAAAGTAAACAATTATCAATTTCTTTAATTAAAAAAGGCTATAAGGATGTAAAATTTTCTTGACATGATAGCTATTGTGCATAAACTCTATAGATACAGTAATACCGCTTTAACTTTAAACCGTGAACTTATGGCGTAATATCGGCATTAAAAGAGGACAGGACGCAAGAAAGAACATGACGTAGACAAGGTGTTTTCAACTGTATGCATTTTGCTGACCAACCGTAATTAGTAAATACAAATTTGAGTTTTAATTAAAAAAATATTTGCAGCAGAAGTAATATAAAGTCTATGAGGGATTTTTTAAAAATATTTCTCGAAAGAAAATAAAAACACTATTTTCTTACTTCTTGGGCAACTTCATTCGAGCTGCAGTAGTACTCTTTACAATACATGGATTTTCGTAACCTATTAAAACAAAATTTTTCTTTCAGTTGTTGAAGTTCTTCCTGAGTGATCATCAAGGCCTGATCAAGCCAAAGTGATACCCATTTTCTGGTAAAGCTGGGTGTTCTAGTACAAGAAAATTCGCTCATTTTAAAAGTAGCCAGTTTCTAAAAAAAAAGGGGGGAATTTCCCATAATTTGGTGTCCCTAAAAATGTGGTTCCCAGTTCCAAGGGCCTGTAGGACCATGCGTTAATCAGACCCTGGTGATCATTAGAATAAGTATAAAAACGTAACATTTTCATTTAATAAAGCAAAAAAAAAAAAAAAAAAATCAGTCTTCTGATTTTCCGATCAAGCTTAGAAAGTTTTCCAACAAAACATTTGTAGGATAGAGTGTCAACAGGTTACGATTAAAACAATAATTAAAAACTCGTTGTTGTTGACCTAAATGTAGTATAGCGTTCCTCTGATAAGTTAATCTCTGACATTTACAATGTTTACCTCTCTTTCGTGTAAAAGGAAGGGTAATTATCACTGAATGGAGTTGGGATACTTTCACAGTCGTTTTGCAAGAGTATTTCAGCTCAAATCTGCTACATCTATACCCATTCCTATTGCCCGAAAAAAGGTAAACAGTTCAATGTCAGAGGTCAACTTATCAGAGGAACACTATACCACCTATTTAATATAATTCGTACTGTATTCTTGTTTCATTCCAATGGATGTCTACTGGTTTTAGTAAATATTGAAATGCAAGATCAAATTTGCCAAAAATGGAAAATTGATAGTTTAAATTCTAGTATTTCCTTTTTTTAAATTTATAAAAGCACTCAAATTATTAAATCTGCAATGTTTTCCCTTTAAATTTATTAGAAGTTCGTCTGACATAAATGTTATAACATAGTTTTATCACTTAGGTAGTTAGTTATCCACGCTGCAAAAAAGTTGTTTTTACAGTATAATACTGGCAGCCGAGATTCCAATTTAAAACTGTAAAATGCACAGTAATAAACTGTAAATTTAGCAATTTTAGTTTTTTAACGCAAAGTAAGAAATTTTACAGTTTATTGCTGTAAAATTTAGCTATATTATACTGTAAAAAAGGTTCCAGTTTAAAACTGTAAAATGCACTGTAGTAATCTGTTAAATTAGCAATTTTACAGTTTAGGTACTGTAAAAGTAGCAATTTTACATTTTATTACTGTAAAAGTAGCAATTTTTACAGTTTATTACCATAAAAATAGCTGTATTATACTGTAAAAACAACATTCATTTTTTAGTGTACATCATTTTGGATTTCGGAGTTGACAGCTCTGAAAAGCTGCGAAAGCTTCTTTACAGGCATATTAGTGAATTATAGTTAGTAAATTCTTTGCATATTAACCTTCCTACGGTGCTCGGGTCTTTTTTGACCCGTTTCAAATTTGTTTCTTATATATCTAACGCATTTTTCGGAATTTTTCAAAAATATTTCGTGACTTTGTTTCAGTAGTCATTATAAATATTCAGTTATGCGGAGTTTAAAAAAAATATGATAGTTTTTCTCCAGTAAAAATTGTAGCATATAAGCAGGGACGTCATTTCAAGTTTTTCCTGGGGGGCAAAGGGTAAAAACTAGGGATGTACCGGATATCCGGTAACTATCTGGTATCCGACCTATCCGGCTGATATGTTAAGTATCCGGTACTTCTGGATATCCGATCCGACTGACAGCCCCGGATGCGGATATCCGGAAGATTTTTGCAGGATATCCGGAAAAGTATCCGGTATTGATGTAGGAGATATCCGGAATTGATGTAAGGGTTATCCGGTATGATGTGAGGACCTAATTGAATATTTTCTTTTTTACAAAAATCCCAGTTAAAAATTCCATTGTTTGATAAACCTTTTAGATGATGTAATTACTTTTCATTTTGCCTTTTTTTCCATTTTTACTTTCTTCTATATCTATTATATAGAAGAAAGTATTGGTTTCGTGAAAATTTTCGAATGTCGAATTTTGACGGATTTGCACGTTTTGAGGTGCGCTGAGTCCATTTCGACCATTTTTGGAAAATGTCTGTCTGTGTGTGTGTGTGTGTGTCTGTGTGTGTGTGAGTCTGTATGTGTGTGACCAGTTTTTGTGGCCGCGCTAGAGCAAAAACTACTGCATGAAATCGAACAAAAATTTTTTCACTTATGTACCACCATGTGAACTGGTGCACCTGACTTTGTTTAGCGAATTCCTCCAAGGGGGGTGGAGCAATCGCACGTGTTCTGCGCGGGGTGATTGCTATATCTCAGGAAGTAACAAGCGGAATCAAACGAAAATTGGTCCATAGGTAGACCCTATAGAGTACAGGTGCTGATTCAATTTGTGTGTCAGTATCTTGAAGGGGGGTGGAGAAATCGCGCGTGTTCTGCGCGGGGTGATTGCTATATCTCAGGAAGTAACAGGCGGAATCAAACGAAAATTGGTCCGTAGGTAGACCCTATTGAGTACAATCGCTGATTCAATTTGTGTGTCAATATCTCAAAGGGGGGTGGAGCAATCAAAAGTGCTTATTTTGTCATTGCACCTACTGTATCTCGAGAAATATTGCTGAGATTTGAATGAAATTTGGAATAACACTAAACCCAATAAGGAAGCAAGCATCGATTAAATTTTGGCGCCAATCGCCCCAGGGGGAGGGTGGGGTGATTTTCGCGCTTAGTCAACAATGCGAAAAATCAATTCATTAAAAATCGCTTTCACGCTATTTAATTATCAAAACAGCTGAAAACTTTTAATGATTTGAAATTTTTAACTGTTGCCAATTTCTTTTTACTAACAAATAAAATGTTTGCAATTAATCTAAACAAGGCTTTTGCAATGATTTCCAATTTCGCTCATTGATTCTGCATTTGCAGGGTTATTACGATAATTGGGAAATTGGAGCTGTTTCCAATTATTCGGGCGAGTACGTATTTTATTTTGTAACTGGAATTCATAAGATAGATATAGAAGAAAGTTTCGTGACGGCCACGACAGCTAGTTTGCTTCTAAAACAAAAATTATATGTTATTCCTCCGACTTTGTACTGGACATGGAAGCATTCTACATATTTGATTTTTCACAATTTCCAGATAAAGTATGATTGTCTTCAGCTTTTCAAAAATATTTTAGTTAAAATATTTAGAAAGAAAAAGCTACAAACCTTCAAGGATTAATGTGTGACAAAAGTTTGAAAGAAACTTACTATCATATCGTTAGTTCATAAAAATTAATCGCAGTAGCTTTTAATATAAATTCTCAAATTATTTAATTTATTGAATTCTTTTATTTTTAGTTTTTGTACTTCTAACAAAAATTGCGATCTCCAATGATGTTGTAATTAGATATTTTTTACTTTGCCACTATTATTGCTTTATTATAATTGAAAATAACATACAATAAGTAACATATCTAACATTGGCGAAAGTGTTCTTCTAGATAATGTAAAACATCTGTCCCCATGAAACGTCGGAACTTAGCCGTGCTTTTTTTTTTTCTTGAAAGAGTTAGAATGTGTGTAAAGAAATTTTGAATCTTGCACTTAGTTTTGTTCTCTCTTTTTGTGATCCCTTCCTTTCAGAAAAGATATTTCTCTGCTAGAATCTGTTCAAGTTTGTAACGCCGCTCCGTAACTCCTCGAGAACATGTTGAGCATGACCCTCAATAACATTAATTCGAAGTCTCGATAACTCGAAGTTTTATAAACTCAAATATACCTTTATTTCAAAGTTTTCATTTGGTCCCAAATTCTTGAAAAGACGGTAGGAACTGCTTGTAACTCGAACTATCAATAATCTTAAGCTTTTAGCCGGTCCCTTGGGACTATGACCTATTGAGACTCGACTGTATTTAAGATGTTAATTTGCATCTTTAGAAAGTGTATTTTGTTTTTTGGAATTTAAGTAAAACTTTAAGTTAATTATTTAGCTATAAGTTTATAAATTTATTTTTTAAAGTGAACATATGTTTAGAATAATTTTTAACAATAATTATAATATATCGGTCATTTCAGCGAAAATGGTACGAATCAGTCCCGATACTTCAGAATTTCGGTAATTAATTTTAATATTTACCACCAATTAATTGTAGTTTTTTAGTTGTTCTCCATCTAATTGTGTGTAACCAAGTATTACTTATTTAGGCACAAGCCATTTATAAAGGACTCAAAAAAAAAAAAAAAAATTCTTTGGCAAAAGAAGGAAAAAATGATCTGCCCCAGCTTCAAATTGCTAGGACTTAAAATGCAATTAAAGATTAAGCTGAAATGCAACAACAAAATCATTTGCAATGCACAGAACAAAAAATGCTTCTGACACCTTTTCTGCTGATTTTTATGTATGTAAACAAAAAAATCTTGGAAAAACACTTATTTATCTTTGTTCCTAGATTTTTTATGTTTCAAACTGTCCACTCTGTTACAAGCCTTTCTGAAATAAAATAAGCAATTGCATTCAATGTGATCTTTTTTTTTCAAGAAGTACAAGTAATGTATCTGGTATGATTACTTTGATACATTGAATTATATAGTCAGCAACTAAGATAAGCCTAAAATTCTTTGCTGATGATAGTTAATTTGTACTGTGGGATGTCCACTCTGTTACAGTCGCATTAATGGTGCAAAAAATATTTTTTCTTGAAATTGCAGACAGAATTAGTTTTAGGATATTTAGTCCATTTTATACTTGTTGTGTAATTAACTTTTCTTTACGATTAGAAATATATTTTTCCAACCTCATTTGTCTCCTCTGTTACACAAAGTGGTCAAACTATTCAAAACCCTTAATGAATGACTCATATACAAGCCATTTACACTTTATCATGCACAAATAAACAGAGAATAATTTTTAAAACAACGATTAGTTGGCAAAAATTACTTCATTTGATAAACTTAACTCGACAATTTCAGACATGATTTGTACCATTTTGGCTGGAATAACCCATAGCATTTGCATCTAAGAATGTATCTTTATTTTTTCAAAATGAAGTTGAATTTCGAGGTAATTGTTTAAGAATTAGTTTATTAATTTGTTTTTAAACGAGTGAATGTGTTTAGCCTGACTCTTAATGAATTTAAAATGATAATTTGCTACTTTTAAGAATATGTGCCTTAATTTTTTGGAACTAAAGTAAAATTTCAAGTTGATTATTTAAGTATAAGTTTACTCATTTGTTTTTTAAAAAGAGAACAACTTTAGTATAACTCTTAAAAATATATTTAAGCTGCTGATTTGAATCTTCAGAAAATATGTACCTTTGTTTTTTGGAGTTATATAAAATTTTTAATTGATTATTTGAGTATAAGTTTATTATTTTTATTATTATTTAACACACTGGTCCTGTTTTGATATTTTCTTCTTTAACTTGTATGTTAGAAAAATTACATGCGTATTATTCTTTAAAAAAAAGAATTTCAAAGTAAAATTTTGCTTTATATTATTGCAAAATTAGAAATAAGAAAATGTGTTACTTTGTAATGAAGTTTAAATTCATAAAATTCTAATAAAATATGTATTAACTTGAAAAAAAAAAAAAAAAAAAACGTTTATTTGAGCTTAGTTTTTTTTTTCTTTTTTCTTTCTTTTTTATAAATCAATTATCGTGTATATAATATTGATGAAATATTTAATAACTGTATCATTTATGTAGAAACTTATTGAAATGATATAGCTTTAAAATTTAAACAAAGTATAATTAAAAGTTTAAACTTTGAGTACATACAGAAATATGTAATTCTATCTTTTAGAGTTTTGTCTCTTACATAATTTAGAAAGAAATTACAATATGCTAGCGCTTTATTTCATATCTAGCACTACTCCTATACACTAAAATAGAGGCTTTAAAAATTAATTTGGATGTATTTAACATGTTCTAAAAGAAATGATGCGAGAAACAACTTTAATTTATTGTTTTGAAGCTGCATTACATAAAAATAAGCGAACATGCAATGTAATTGTAATGCCGGATATCCGCATGATATCAGGCGGCACGATTCCGGATATCCGATATCCGGTATCTGGCAAAATCACTATCCGGTCGATCCCTAGTAAAAACACAGTACAATTTCTCCAGAAAACAACAAAAATCATGTAAATACATTGATTTCACAAAGTCGGGGGGGGGGGGGGGCAATTTCCCCCCCCCCCCCTGCCCCCCCTAAATGACGGACCTGCATATAAGTTGTTCGGGTCATTTTTGACCCATGATGAACTTTAACGTGTAAAAAGGTAAAGTAATAGAATTTTCAATATATTTTTTAATCATTATTGCTCTGTCAACACATTCATGTTTTTGTTCTAGTCTTTTGAATATGTTTAGGGTCTAGCACCTTACTAGATGGCTTTAGGGATACTTTGCTCTTCTTTGTACTGGTTTGTTCTGTAATCGGATTGAACCAGTTTTGTTACTTTCATCGAGGGCATACGTTGTTTTTCACGTGGTTAATATTTTTACGTGTTCAATTTGAAACTCTTCGGAGCTTACGATGTGACATATCGTAGGCGCGGACTTACTAAGGATGAAAGCGAGGAATTGTTGCGTACAGTGTCAGATGAAGAAGAATCGAGTCAGAAATCGATGATTACGTTTCTAACAGCGAATTATTATCCGATGACGACACAGATGACGAAAATAGTCAGTCGACGAGCTGGACGACAAATCTTGTAAGCAAAGATGGTAAAATTGAGTGGAATTCAGACCCACCAGTGTCACGTGGAAGGCGGGAGGTAGAATATATTGTCAACATAACTCCAGGGCCCACAAGATATGTCACGTCAAAAATTGCCGACGAATATTCCGCATTTATGTTGTTTTTTCCGCCAACCATTGTAAATGTTATACTAAAAAATAGTAACATAGAAGGAAATAAAGTGTTTGGTGACAGGTGGAAGGATTTGGATTACACTGATCTGGAAGCATGTATTGGCTTGTTGCTGCTGTCAGGGGTTTATAAATCTCGTAATGAATCCACAGATCGTTTGTCGGATGCCTAAACGGAGTGAAATATCCTCAGAGCAACTATGCCCTTACAGAAATTCAAAATGATATCGAAGTTTCTTCGATTTGATGACAAACAGACACGACAAAGAAGACGGGAAACCGACAAATTTGCATCCATAAAAGAACTTTGGCACAAATGGGTAGAACTTTTGCCGATGCTGTATAATCCTGAAATGTACGTGACTGTAGATGAACAGTTAGTAGCTTTCTTAGGAAGATGCCCATTTCGGCAATACATGCTCCTTTTCCCACAAATCACCGAAAAAAAAATATTCAAAAATATAGTTCACAATGTAATATCTGAAATTACAGTAATTTTCAGGACTGAAGGTTTTGAAAAACATCATTTTTATTTTATTTTTTTAGCAGGGCTCATAAAATTCATACTCCGTTATGGTTATGAAAACTTTTTTATAAAATAAATAAATAAAAATGATGCAAAAAGTAATATAAATACATTATTACATTGCAAATAATGATAACTATGATTACAAGTTAATAATAATAATGGAAATTACAACATGGGTCATTTTTGACCCGAACACCTTAGGTGCATGCGATATTTCAACACCGTATGAAGGTTAAACTAAACAGTTGAAACAATTACAAAAATACCAACAGGATTTGAAGACTTACTTGTTGTTATTGCACAAAGTTATTCCTGGAAACTCCAGTAATCCTTTGTTTTCCACTCTCACGTCCACTGTAGTGGGATACGCAGCGTACAGTGAAAAATAAGTCGTTGCATGATAAAAGAATCCCAATATACAGGAAACGAATAAAAATATCCACAGCAACCTTCTCGCCCAAGTTCTAGATTCGGCAATTTGACTGATGCCACTCAAAGATGATTTGCTGAAGACCTGTTGCCCGAATAGCCACAAGTTCCTTCCCCTAGCTCTGCTGCTGGATCGAGCAACGTCATTATGATGGCCGTGCCTTCGACTGCTGTGTTTCATGTTAAGCATATTAATTCAGACAAGAGCTAATTAACTGCTCAAATCCAAATTTCGTACCGTAGTAACAGCTTAGCATGAAACATATTAGGGAAATCAGAGCTCAATTACATGTTCTAATCAGGATTAACTATTTAACATGAAGCATATTAATTCAGACAAGAGCTAATTAACTGCTCCAAATCAAGATTTCGTACCGTAGTAACAGTTTAGTATGAAACATATTAGGGAAGTCAAAGGTCAATCACGTGTTCTAATCAGGATTAACTATTTCACATGAAGCATATTAGTAATGGCAAAAGCTGTTTATATGTTCCAATCTGAATTTCTAAATTTCGCAACTGTTTAATTAGAAACATAATAGTGACATCAGAAACTAATTACTTGCTCTATTGAGGATTTTGATACACATTGAAAGTTTAATATAAAGCATATTAATGACATGAAACGCAATTGCATGTTCCAATCAAGGTTTCGAAACGCAGTTAGCGTTTACAATGAAACGTATTCGGGACATTAGTTTGATATTACATGTTCTGTTCCGTGGTTTCGAAAAATTGAAGCTATTCAATATCAAACATATTCGTGACATCGTAAGCTATTTATATGCTCTAATTAGGACTTTGAAGCGCAGTAATCGTCTTACTGTAGAAAGCTTGTTAGTGACATCAAGAGCTTATTGCATGTTCTAACTTTAACATCAAGACTAAGTAATTATTATGAAACATATAGGTGATATCAGATACTAACTTCTTATTTTACTCAAGATTTTGAAACATCATAACTGCTTAATACAAATAATATACGTGACATTAAAAGTTAATTACATGTTTTAATCAAGATTTTGAAGCTTTGCAACCATTTAATATCAAGCATGTTAGTTATATCAAGCGCTAACATGTTTCTAGCCAAAGTTTTGTATACCGTTTTAACAGTTTAATGCGACGTAAGTTAGTGACATCAGAAATTAATTACTTTTAGTAATATTAAGTTTCTAATAATTTGGATTGGTTTCATAATTAGTTTCTTGGCTCTGTATGAGTGAAAGGATTGCGTTTTTGATGTGCTCGTTTGATAAATGGTCTCCAGAGTTTTAGATTTCTAAAACTTATAACTTCTTTGATGAAAGTCTTGATCAAAATCAGGGGATCCCCCAAATTTTCTTTTATCACTATTGATATACCACACGTATGTATCCGTATTTACATGCAAGGAACTTTTGTAAGTACTAACAGATTTATTATTGTTCTCTCCCATGAAATACCACCATATAAGGGTGAGAGAGTGTTTCATGCAGGAAGAAATGGATGTATTACCAGTTTGTTAATTGATAGTACTGTTTTAGTTACTCATTCAGCTTTATCAAGTTGTGATAAGAAGCTGGATTTCTTCATTTATATATCTGCACTTTTCTATTTGTTAACTAGACTATAGAAACTGTTCGTTTTAAAGTGATAAATCAAAATCTTCAAGCCTTAGGAGTTTAAAACTATAGCAGAGTCTATATTAAAAATTTGCTGAAATTTGTATTTGACGAAATGGTTGAAAATAACAATTGTTGAACAAATTTACGCTTGCATCTTCTCCAAAAATTTACAGATCGTTATTTTTGAGATTATTAAAAAAAATTAAAATATTATTTTATACACCTTTATAGACTTTTATGTACACTTTTATATAGCCACAGACGTCATTAAGGAATGTATTGGGAAATCAAACAAGAATTTTATGCTTAAATTCATTCAAAGTAAGAAAGAAATATCGAAAAATATTTGAATTTTTTCTTTTAACCATGTAACATTAAAATGTTCATAAAGGAAAAAATTGCAGATATTCTGTATAAGACGTTAAATCTAGTTTTAAAATTTATTTTTAGAAAATCACTGCTTAATCGTATCTAATATAATCACAGGCATCAATATTTTTGTCTAAAGAATGAATATTTAATAGTGATAGTGGCTATTTTATCAATTTTTGCAGTATATTTCAATAAATGCACTTCATTTAGTTATTATTTTCTTTCGCAATTCAATTTAACCAATTTTCATTGTCAAACGTAACTATTTGAAAATCAGATGACCAGTTTCCTTTTAAATAGATTTTTTTGCTAGTTAAAAATAACAAAGATTTTCTTCAACAATAAAGAAATATGAAGATTTTCAAAGCAAAGTTAATCACAGATGCAAGAATAATCATGATGATAATTTCCAACCTGTATTATGAAAAAGGATGATAATTGCCGCGAAATACACACGAAAATACTTATGTCATATTGTAGCTAACAGCATTGTATAGTACACGATCATTAGCGTTGGACAACTGACATATTTACCGGATTGGAAAAGTAAATTTCCCTTAGAAATTTCAGCCGTAGGGTTTAACTACTTTTCTTTAGGCACCACATGAATAAAACCGGGATCTCGTTACAAAAATCTTCACGTTTTGCTTTTCACTTACATATTTCATAGCAGATTCGTTTTACATTCAAATAATCTTTTAATCAGAATGACTTTGTTGTAAACTTCGTATAAAAGCATCTTCGTAAAACTATTTATCCACTCGGAATAGTATACGTGTCTTTTGCACAAGTCGAAATGAATTTAAAAGTCCAGACTTAGTGTAGAGGTCATTAGAATATGGTGTTTTTGACACAAAAAACATTTCGTGTCACAAAAATATCTTATAACAGGTCGTATGTTACTAGAAATCCTTCATAGAGGCATACACTTCCGGCACATAAACACAGAAATGGTAACGAAAAATGAGACTCTACTTAAAAGAAGGTCTTTCTCTTGTGTTCTGGGCAATCATACTAATTTCAGTAAGTGATATCGAGCGGCTAGGTCTCCACGATTACGTTCCTTTAAATGAAAGCTATCTTCTTGAGAGAAAAATTAATGAATCGTAACGGACAGCGAGGAACGTCTTTTAAATATTGTTTCGCTGACAAGAAACAATATCTTTGTCGAAGTATATTTTATTATTTATCTTTCGTCGGAAAAGCTCGATTATGTATAGTTTTTCTGAAAGTAGTAAATCATTAAATATTGATCTTAGCACAAATAGAAACGCATCTAATACCAGTTAGAATGTCTGAAAATACAGAAATGCTAGCAACGTTAGATCTTTTGAGGCATCTCGCTTTTAATCGTAATTAAATATAGATAGTGTTTTACGTTCGACTATAAATTCAATTTTATGCTACTTACACTGAATGAGTAAAACCATCGATGTTTAACTATTTTAACCGAGAGAGTCGCACTTTATATTATTTTAATAGAGTCAGGTTTAAGATGCTCAGGTGCATATATGATGCCTTGAAAACTCGTCATATGATTCCAATGAGTTAGGGTGAAGGTATAATTCACTGGGAAGCACTCATATAAAATTTAAATATGAGATGGGCAGCAAAATAAATCAATGTAAACCAATAGGCTATCACCTCAATTTTTGATATATTATAACAAAAATTCGCTAAATAGTGACTACATCGTCATTAGAAAGATATGCTGATAATACAGTGTTATAAGTAAGCTGTTTTTAATTAACATTTACCAGTGTTATATGAAATTTATTACAGAAGACTGTTTTCAAAATTACCGGATCTTTTTTTTCATTAAGTTTTTTTTATAGTTTACAGTAGTTTATAAGTATAAAAAAGTTGTTTATTGTTCTAGAAGCATAATTTATGAAGTTGACAAATTCGTCTACTACGAGTTGAAGAAAAATGTTGTGCACCGTCATTCGTTCCATTGAATTAATAACCAAGAAAAGTAGAAAAGCCCAATAGGCCATGTTTGCCTTATTATTATTCCGGTGGCTTTAGAACGCATGTTATTGATCATTGCATATCACCTTTCTTTGCTAAAACTTCTGAGAAACATAATTGAACCTTAAAATTTCACTTGGAATTATTAATTTTTAATTTCTTTATGAGTCATCTGATGAATGTGCTAAAACTGAAGCCAATTGAAGAGAGAGATTATGCCGTAAGAGATATAATATGCTATGAGCCTTAGAAAGGCCTTATCTGACGTATTTAACTTTTCGAAAATTTTTCTAGACAACTAGAAAACTAGGAATCATGACCGAGGCACAGTCTGGGTATGCGTTATAACATCTAGGTTGCCTTGCTCGTAGTTCTGATCTGTCTCCATGCGTTTGCGCCCTAGTCTAAAAGGGCGTTAAGAGACTTTTCGTTGTGAACAGAAGTGTATAGTTCTAGATTAGAGTTTGCCAATCTACAAATGGCAACAATTTCAATGAAGCTGACTACCAAAAACTTAAGTATCAGTCGTCAAAAGGGGCGAGCATGTGTTTTTTTATTTGTTACTAGCGGTACCCGCACGGCTTTGCCCGTGGTATAAAATTAAAAGTTCATTTGTAAAATAATTGATATATCAGAAAAAATGCTCTATTTTAGTTTTATTCAACTATAATTCCTTCAAAGTGATATAAAGATCTGATATGGACCCCACACTACTTAATTTTACGTGTAAATTTCTTAGTAGATGCCTTAAGTGCTAAAATAGTGCTTGGAGTGAGCAAGATAACAATTCAAACATTTGTAGCCCTAGTTTGCTACGAAACAATGCAAAAAAATATTTTACAATGATTAATCTCCTAAAGATCGTCGTTTTTAACATCATTCAGTGGATTTTTCGCAAAATATCGCCAACAGCGCCAAATTGAACCCAAATCAAAAAAAAAAAAAAAAAAAATCGCCAATTTGGCGTCAAATATTTGGCGATCAAAAGCTTGGCGATATATCGCCAAGTGGTCGCGCCAATTCATATCACTTTTGTTAACCAATTCATATCACCTTGCATTGAAAACACTGATTTACCCGATAAATGGGGTAAAACACCCCCTTGGAACATTCGAATGCAACCCCAAGGGAGATGGACAAAAATAAGCCAAAAGAGAAAATAAGAACAATTTTGTTGATAACAGGAACCAACAGAAATCTTACCAAAGTTTAAAAGAAGAAGAAAGTTTTCTTTCCCAGCTTAAAAAACAAAACAATACATTTTCCGAAACGAAACACTTTAAAAAAACGATGCAATATCGAAATTGATACAATATTTCGTTAATCTGTGCTTTAGGTACCCTTTTCTCGCTAAATGAACGATAGGCGCGCCAAGCGTGGTAACCCTAGCTATTTTGCGTAGTTGACTTTTTGAAAACGCGCCAAGCAGGGTCCCAAAGCATCTTCACCGGGAAAAAGACAGGGTTGCCAGAGAATTGGAACAAAAAATACTATACCTCCTCTAAAAAAATATTACAAAATACTACTGTTTCCAAACGTTGCCAAAATCAATGTTGCTGAAATGCGAAATCTATGAAAATGAAAAAAAAAATCCGCCAAATCTTTTAATTAAGTCATTAGTATATTGGAAACAGGGTTGCCAGAAAAATACTACGCTCCTTATTTGGGCCGAAAAAATACTACCGTAGAATCAAAAATACTACGTCTGGCAACCCTGGAAAAAGAACGAAACAAAAATAAGTATGAACACGTAACCATAGTAACAACATGAAAAGTTGATTTCCGTTGATAAAATAATTTTTTTTATCTCTCTTTTCAAACAAATTTTATTATCGAGCTGAACCATTTTAGAATCGTTTGGCTTGCTTTACTGAAGATAAGCCTTGAATTTCGGGATTCTAAAAACAGTTGTTACAGCTCTCCTGATGATCGTAGAAACTTCGAAAAAACTTCATTTTGTGCAGAAAATTCCAAGCTTTCGAATGACATAAGACTTGAAAATGTGTGTGAAATATTTCTTCCCTATTTTATCGAATTTCCGCTAAGAATTCGAATAGAAAAAGAACGAAATGGAATTTTCGAAAAATCGCTTCGAGGTGCAAAACTACATGCTACAAACTAATTTTGTGCCAAGTGGCATGAAAATCGACCGAACGGTTTTGGCGCTACGCGCGTAACAGACAGACAGACAGAAAGAAAGAAAGAAAGAAAGAAGGACAGACAGAACCACCTTCAGCTTTATTATTAGTAGAGATAGAGAAGAGAAAAATCATACGCAGAATATTTTTGTTTGTGTGCTTTTTAAAAAATATAACCATTGAACGTTTGCTTGTTGTTTTGACCACAGAACAGGTTACTTACATTTTTGTGCTGCATATATACATTTTTCAAAATGGCTACCAAAAGTGCAGAAGTGGCTACCATTTTTCGTTACTCTGAAAGCCAGTGGCTATACTGTTGAGAATTCCTAGTCTAGAGCTTTGCAGAAGAATCTTTTTTTTTTTTGATTCAACTTAAAAGAAATGATAATCGGAATGGAAATAGTTCAATACCCATTTAAGGATATAGAAGCATCATTTGAACTTACAGTGATTGGAAGCTGTCGGCTGCAGCCTTTCTCGACAATAGAGAAATAAGCTGAGACCAATCAAAGGAAGTAGTTCCTGGCGCGGTGTCCGAATTTCGGGTGAAATTAGATCCTTCCCTTTACAAATCGAATTAGTGTTTCATCTACGCATATGTAGCCGTTTTTTTGAAATAATATTCGTAACTTTCTAAATATTTTCAATTTATGAACGGAGTTGCGCGGAAGCGTACATCCATTTGAATCGAACGCGCCAGCCAATAAGAGTTCACACACATTTGGCGATCTCCTCTAATTCGCCAAGAAGGTTTCTGTTAACTCCATTTTTCTTCCTCGCGTAGTGACGTCAGTGTCAACTTAAGTGGCTGTCGAGGTCTAAGCAGTGAATAAAATTCTATTTCATCAGGACGTGTGACGCGCAATTTCTTCAGAATTTTTGTCAAGACTTCGTACCATAACGAAAAAAAAAAAAAAAAAAAAAAAAAAAAAAACAGTTCACAAGAGATTTTGCTTTATCGGACTTTTATTTTACAGCGCTCGATTGGTTTTTAATCAAAAAGATTTTACATAATAAGCAAGTATATCACAGCAAATGGAGAAAAAATAACATACCGTATGTAAAAGATAACAGAAATTTAAATTATATGATAGAGTTAAATGAATAATTGCATACCCGCCCGGCAGTATTCTGTGTGAATTTTAAAATATTATACAAAATATTTTTTAAAGAGTATATACATATTTCAAAACATAGTTATATTTCAAATTTTAGTTTCGTTAATTTCCTCTGAACTGATTAGTCCAGTCTTTGCCGACAAAAGTTAATAGTGGCATGCAGTAAAGATATTTGTTTTAAGTTTACACATTATTCCAAAAGTATTCTTACTGCTGAAAACATACATTGTGAGTTGCTGAATCAATATCTTTATGATTTCATGTATTTTAAAACACCCGTATTTGCTAACAATTTGATTTGGTATTGAGAGTTTTCTTGAAAGCTAGGAAAATTGCACCAAACTTCAAAACTGTAACTTAAGTCTTTAGAAATATTTTAAGTATCAGACTAAATAATTCTAGATTTATTTCTGCTTTTTTGTATCACATTTTTGCTCAGTAATATTTATAGATAGATCCATTATAATAAACAATGGCTAAAATTTAATCATCAGATAAAGACAAAAATTGATTTCAAAATCAAAGTTAATTTAACACAAATAATATGTACAAATATAAGCAAATTACGCAATACTTCAAACCCAGAACTTTGCTGAGCTGGAAGAAATGCTTTAAGTATCCGACTTAATAGATGTAGCTTTATTGCTGATTTTTTTGTATCATCTTAATTTAATAATATTTAAAGACATATGCTATCTACTATAATAAACATTATTGACTAATATTTAATCATCAGACAAAGACAAAAACTGATTTCAAAAACAAAAGTGTTAAAGAATAAAGAATATGTACATAATAAAGGCAAATTACTCAACAACGTGTAATTCGCATTCTAAGTATGAAATTTCTTTCACTGATTTTTTGAATCAGAAATAATCACAGTTCAAATTTTAAATGTGAGTTTTTTGGCGGGTTGTTGACTTTAATTTTTTTCCAAAATAGGCTCTGCGACTTCAAGCGCCACTTCAAACAAAAACCGGTACTGATCCTATAAAGAGAAACGGTACAATCTCAATTAGTCTGAAACACACACACACACACACACATAAAGTGATCTATATCAACAACTGAATGAATGAACTGAACAATGAATGTCTTAGAATGTAAAAAGAAAAAAAATATAAAAAGCAAATATCTACTCGCACTAGCATTCATAAATAAGAACCAAATAGTTTTACAACTATACCTTTTTATATCTAGATATTATCGTAGGCAAATGATTAATTATGAACAGCTTCTTACTAAATTTTAAATAATGAACAAATGTTTATTAGCATTTTACAAGTTAAATAAAAGTAATTTTACAAAAACGTTTCTTACTTGCAATTAATAATAATAATCTCTATCTCTACTAATAATAAAGCTGAAGGTTTGTCTTTCTTTCCTTCTGTCTGTCTGTCTGTCACGCGCGTAGCGCCAAAACCGTTCGGTCGATTTTCATGCCACTTGGCACAAAATTAGTTTGTAGCATGTAGTTTTGCACCTCGAAGCGATTTTTCGAAAATTCCATTTCGTTCTTTTTCTATTCGAATTCTTAGTGGAAATTCGATAAAATAGGGAAGAAATATTTCATACACATTTTCAAGTCTTATGTCATTCGAAAGCTTGAAATTTTCTGCACAAAATGAAGTTTTTTCGAAGTTTCTACGATCATCAGGAGAGCTGTAACAATTGTTTTTAGAATCCCGGAATTCAAGGCTTACCTTCAGTAAAGCAAGCCAAACGATTCTAAAATGGTTGGGCTCGAGAATAAAATTTGTTTGAAAAGAGAGATAAAATGAATTATTTTATCAACGGAAATCAACTTTTCATGTTGTTACCATGGTTACGTGTTCATACTTATTTTTGTTTCGTTCTTTTTCCAGCGTTGCCAGACGTAGTATTTTTGATACTACGGTAGTATTTTTTCGGCCCAAATAAGGAGCGTAGTATTTTTCTGGCAACCCTGTTTCCAATATACTAATGACTTAATTAAAAGATTTGGCGGATTTTTTTTTTTTTTTCATTTTCATAGATTTCGCATTTCAGCAATATTGATTTTGGCAACGTTCGGAAATAGCAGTAGGCGCGTCTATCGCCCATTTAGCGAGAAAGGGCTACCCAAAGCACAAAGATTAACCAAATATCGTATAAATTGCGACATTGCAACGTTCTTTTTAAAGTGTTTCATTTCGGAAAATGTATTGTTTTGCTTTTAAAGCTAGGAAAGGAAACTTTCTTCTTCTTTCAAATTTTGGTAAGATTTCTGTTGGTTTCTGTGAGCAACAAAATTGTTCTTATTTTCTCTTTTGGCTTATTTTTGTGCATCTCCCCTTGGGGTTTCATTTGAATGTCACAATGGGATGCTTTACCCCTTTTATGGAGTAAATCAGTGTTAATTTCAATGCAGATGAATTGACCCGACCACTTGGCGATATATCGCTAAGCCTTTGTTCACCAAGTATTTGTCTCCAATTTGGCGATTTTTTTGAAATTTTTTTTGGGGAGTTCAATTTGGCGCTATTGGCGATATTTTGCGAAAAATCCACTGAATGATGTTAAAATCGGCGATATTTAGGAGATTAATCATTGTAAAACATTTTTTTTTCTTGCATTGTTTCATGGCAAACTAGGGATATAAATGTTTGAATCGTTATCTTGCACCATCTAAGCAATATTTTAGCACTTCAGCATCTACTAAGAAATATACACGTAAAAGGAAGTAGTGTAGGGCCCATACCAAATTTTTATATCATACTTTGAAGGAATTGTAGTTGAATTATAACTAAAATAGCGTATCTTTTCTGCTATATCAATTATTTTACAAATGAACTTTTAATTTTATACCACGGGCAAAGCCGTGCGGGTACTGCTAGTAATAATAATAAAATTAAAGTAGCAAAGAAAACAAACATTTACTCGGATTTCACCGTAAAAATCAAAGTCCAATAAACATATTCCTAAGTTTTAATTTACATCAAAGGAAGAAATACTCACTAGCATTTTACAAATAAAAAAGAAAACCCGTAGAGAAATTTCGTTGGAAAAATTAATATATGTGGTGTAACCTAGTAATTCAAAATTAGGTCATTCAATCAAACTAGCAAATTTCGCAAATATTTTTCTTATAACTTGCAAAAGGGATATAAAAAATATATTCTATAAAATTATATTCTGTAAAAATTATAATATAGTCTTAGGAGGTGAAATATTCCTTATTTATATACGTAATACTAGAATAAAACTAATTTGCATACTCACGATATTAGTGCAGTGAAAAATTCATGATTCCACCTCACCAATATTAGATGCAAACACATTGAAATTTATCAATGTCAAAATGGTTCGTTTTCCAAAGAGTTCATATTAACAAGATCTGAGCCAATCGAAATAAAGTTTCAAATGCACTGTGAATTCATGTTAACCATGTATTCAAATCAATGTAAACAGATTTGAAATGTATAATTGAATTCATGCTTTGTTAGTATTATTATTATTATTATTATTATTATTTTGCAATCTTTCGCTTTACTCATTCACTAATGATTCAGTTATTTGAATGTTTTCTTTATTTTATATAATCTTTCTCGTTTATGGGGAAAACTGCATAAAAGCAGCAGTCCTTAGAGAAGTTATACGAAAGTGTAAAAATGAAAAATTACTGTAGTAATCGAAACAGCACAATAAAACGTGTATGTGGATACATAAATTATTTGCCCTCATTTCCCCCGTTATCGAAATATGAGGCTTTAAAACCTGCCGTATTTTATAGAAAGTCGTTCTATTTAGAATTTTGGTGAATTATGAAAGACATTTTTCACACGCTTTGCAGGTAGATGTTCTGCCACACGCATTTCCAGACGGTAAACCTCCAATTTCCTCCCTAGTCTTTAAATAATAAGCCTAGTCCTTACATTGTCGTTTTTTTTTATTTGGAAGATTTTAAGACCTTATATCTCGATAATGAGGGAGGAAAGGCGAGAAAAAAAACTGCTGCTAATTAACTGCTAAATAAAAAAGTTACACGTTACCACAGCTTAAAAAATTGTGTAACCTGACTCCATAAATACAGTGGCAGCAGTGCTGCTGCCACTGTTATGGAGTAACTTAACCGATATATCTGATGTAAGGTTACACAATGGAAATGTAATTATAGCGTAACGTTTTACCTGTTTCTGTGTGTAAAGTTACACCAGAAGTCGCTGTCAAAACAAAGAGGAAGAAAAAAGAGCATTCATCAGGCTCTGGAATATTACTTCAATTTATTCGTTTATTAAATGTTTATCAGGTTCATGCTTTCTCACTACGAATCAATTTTATGCAAATTCGTAAGTCATTTCAAAGACACGTGATAGGATCGAGCCCCGAACCGCGAACTTACCACGTACAGAGAGTTTTCAAAGCAAGCACATTAGAGCCCTGCGCACTGGCTCTGCGCCGATATTAGTCTTAACGCATTCGCTTTGTATAATACCCCAGTCATTTTAACGCTTGGTGGAACTTTGCAGAGGCTACGTGAAACCTTCCTCCAATAATTAGAGTTTTCTTAAAATCTTGATAGCTTACTCCAAAAGTTGTATAACGTTACACCCATCAACAATGGTGACAACTTAGCAGAGATTTTTTATAGTGTAGCTTTAAATTCATTGCAATAGGTTTTAAATTTACATAATTCTGTCTCGCTGAATGTTGACTTACAGAATTTGGAATGAACTCTGGCCTGTTGGTGCGAATGCTCTTTACAACCTGGAAGATATCCAAACATTCTTCATGCTTCACTTGATCGCAAATAAAGCCGGCGGCTATGAACAGGCCACTGCGAGTCGCACCGTCCCTGAAAAAAAAAAGAACTAAAATGTAAAAAGATGTTAAATTCATACAAAATATTTTTCTGCAGTTTAAAGAATATTATTGAGCAAACAAGAAGGCTGCTTTTTCATCGTACTAGGATCTCAAACTGGTGTAGGGAATAAACTATTTTCGATGCGATTGATCAGACCAGTCATATGACTAATTTTGTTGAATATTAGATCCAAAAATAATCACACAACCTAGATTATTTTGTCAAAACTCACCTTGCGACATAAAAAATTCAAAATTCTGTCAAGAACTTCAAGGAATTGAAAAAATAACTATCTTTAAACCATAAAAAAAAAAAACATGCAATTTCTACCACGCCATTAAAGAAAATATGGTAGTTTCTCGTCTGTATAATATCTTTCCACCTTAAAACCATCCTATATTATAAATTAAAAATATTCCAAAATTTTTATCATTCAATACATTCAAGTTCACAGGAAATGCTTCAATTTCTTCTGTGGTAATTTTTAAATGAAATCACGCAATTATAATTAAGGTACCATGCTATTAATTTTTATTTAGATTTCCAATCAAACATAATATTTGTGATAAAGCAAGTGAATAACTAGAACTAGTTGCTGTAAGTGAGAACTGACGAATATTAATAGACGACATAAAATAATTGAGACCGGTGCAAGTAGGCCCGACATTTAGGGGGGGGGGATTAAGGGGGGGGGGTCAATTGCCCCCTGGCTTTGAGAAATCAATGTATTTGCATATGCGGGCGCGGTTTTTGCTGTTTTCTGTTGAAATTGCATTGTGTTTTCACCCTTTGCCTTCCCCCCTGGAAAAACTTGAAATGACGTCCCTGGGTGCAAGGTTCATCAAAGGTATAGTGTATTACTTAGGTTAAAAAAACTGCGGGAAGTATTGTTCGCTAAAATTTCGAAGAGTTAAATAACTGTATGTGTTATTATTGACTCTCATGATGATTTGTAGTGAAAATATGGTACAAGACAATTGATTGTATTTTGCATTAGGTTTTATAAAACTGAACACAAATCTTCAAAGGGAAAAACAAGCAAGAAATTACGAAGTTTGAGTCGTGGTTATGACAAAAAACAAATATTACATGCAGTGCACTGTGATGGGCCCTTCGACCGATGTTCCGTGCCAAGATTCAGCAACTTGTACCAATTTGATCATGGATGCGGCTTTCATCTCCGAACACCAACCTTTATATTGTAGTTGAACCACTTTGTGTGGCTCTTCGTTCAGCTGAAAATGTAAATAAATGAATAAATAAAATAAAAAGTTTTAAAAAAAGCATTAAAATATTCATGAAAGAAGGGGGAGGTAGTAAAATAGTGCTTCTTTTTTAACTTCATTTATCGAAACTTCGTTATTGAAGTCGTACTACGGGCACCAATACTAGTTTTTGTAGTTTGAGTTTAGATGACAAATCCTGTAGAGTCACGGGTCATTCTATAGAAATGTCAACCTCAGCCGAAGAAGAAAAAATACCGAAGTGAAAAAAGTATCAAAAAGTAAATAAATAAATAAATGAAAATCATGCAACATAAGAAGTTAAAAAAAATTGAAAAAGTATTGTAATTATCACTGAGATTAGCCATAATAAATAGTTTGTAGTATGTTTACTGCTTGTTATTCGATGGTTACGTTAGTCACTCTCCATCTTAAGTAAAAGTGACACTTAAGGCAAAAAAAAAAAAAAAAAGATTTAATGAATGTGTTTTATGTTTTTTAAAGCCAACTTTGCACAGTTTTCAAATATATCATTCAATTTTTAACACTTGCTTAACTTTGAGAAATTTTTGCTTCACAACATGAGCATTAATTTTCAGGGTTGCAAAAATGTTACGTTAGTCACATTGCTATTTTGGTTGAAAAAGTATCCACTGTCAGTAATTTTGTTTTAAATTCTTAGCAGAAATGATACATAGATACCATGTACATTGTAAATCCACCAGCATAACTAAAAAATATTTGTTATCCTTTAAGTTACAAGTAAAAACAGTTGCAAAATCAGCTCTGAATCCCTAATAGCACAATGTGTCACGGATAAGTCACAGTGACGTCACTGCGAGTCACAAGCGTCACAGTCACACCGTGACTCAATTGTGACGACGCACAAAAGTCACATTATGACTCGTTTGCGACATTTGCGTGTGACTTCACTACAACGTCGCTGTGACAGCTGAATTGTGACCGGTCACAATGTAATGTTGTGGAGACGTCACATTGTGACCTTAATGTGAATTTTCATTAAAATATTTTTTTACCGATTGAAGACCGAATTAATAATACCGAATTAATAATTTTACGTTAAAAAATCAGTCAAAAAATTTTTTAAGAGCCTCAATCACTTTCTAACAGACAGCAGTAACAAAAGCGACCAAGTGACAACCACTTGCGAATGTCAATCCGTGATGACGTCAAAATTGCAGTGACGGCCCTTACAACGTCAATGCAATTTTGGACAATTTGTGACTATTCCGTGACAACATGACACAGTCACGGAAACCGTTGTCGTGTAATTGTGTATTTGATGCGACGTTTTGATAGTGATGCGATCAGTTTGTATCGGTTATGCGGCTTCTCATCATTGTCACTATCAAATTTCTTTACTTACTTGTGACCTTTAAATGACGTCGCTGTAAAGCCCTGTAGTGATTTACAGCAGATGCGAAAACGGGGTATGATTATGAATAGCACAGTGACAAAAATAAGACGCTTTTGTGACTCGGGTACGTCACAAGTAAAGTCCCAAAGAGGTGGCTGCAACTTACGAATGAAAATTCGCGGCGACATCACAAGTGCGATGTTGCAGTGACGACGCCTGGTAGCACAAAGGCAGTCGATGTCACTTAGTGCTGGTTTTGCGCCTTATTTGTGACTTTTAAATGAAATTCTTCAAAGCATTATTGCGATTTAAAAAAGTCGCAACAAACGGGGATGTGACTACGAATTGCACAGTGACCAAAATAAGACGCTTTTGTGATACCTCACAAGCGAAGTCGCAAAGATGTGGCAGCAACTTACGAGTGTCAGCTCGCGGAGAAGTCACAAGGCGGAGAAGTCCTCAGGTGCCGTCACTGTGAAGTCGCACTGTGACGCTGCCGCGACTTCACGCGTACGTCACTGACTGGTCGCATCGGTCGCTGTGACTGTAATGTGAGGTCGCTAAACCGTCACTGGGAGACCTAGGTTGCAACTGGGTCGTCAGGCATTGTCACTGTAAAGTCGCATTGTGAAGTCGCCGTTGCTGACATTCGTAAGTAACTTGGTTGCGACTTCACTTGTGACGCATGCGAGGGTCACAAAAGCATTGCAGTAGCAACGCCTGAAGACGCAAGTGGGACTTTTCTCTGACGTCGTGGTAAAGTCGCATTGTGACTTAAACAGAGGTGGCTCTAGGAAATGCCCGACAGGGGGCAAGCTTGCCCGACAGGGGGGCACAGTTATAATTTAAAAATTAAAAGTGCCCCCCCCCCCGTTCTCCAGTGTTTTAATTTTTTATGGAGCATTCGCATAAAAGGTAATCATTCTGACCATAAACCCAAAACAAAACAGTAAAAGTATTAGGAGTAAATTAAAAAAAAATAAAAAAATCCAGACCCTAAGTGCCGACCTCATATTAAAACGAACTACACTGATCAAAAAGCATTTTAAATTTAAATACATTCAGTTGTTTTCAAGAGGACCAGGTAAACGCGGAAAAGGAACGATAATCCTTACTAGTAAATTTGCTAGTCGGCAAAAGCAGAATAAAGAGGGAAAATTGAATATTCTTTTAAAACCTCATACTAAAATCAATTACAAGTATTTTAATTGTTAACAAATATAAAATGGCAACAGAAAAACATTTTAAATCATTGAGTTTTCTTTCTTCGTGGGCCAACAATGACATCGGCTTCCAATTGCGTAAATTTAAGGTTTAGCCGCATTTTCTAAAAAACGTTAGCATTCGAATTCTAAATAACATGGAAGTTTCAAACACATTCTATCAGATGCAGAATTTTTTTTTCATTTTGATACTGTTGTTTTACTTTTCTCTTGTTTTTTTTTCTCTTCAAAAATCGTGAAAAACCTTTTAAAGGTTTTTAATTAATATCTTCGTTAATTAATGTCATTCGAAAACGCGATCTAGCTGAGAACACTCTCCTTTCAAACAATTTTTTTTTTTCGAAACGGTCCATCCGATCAGCCTGTAGAGTGCCACAGACAGATCGACAAATACACAGACATGTCAACCCCTTTCCTTGTTGCGTCGGGGGTTTACAATCAGGATTAAACTAAACAAAAGGATAAAGATGTACGTACATCTACAATTTTATTTTCCGAAAGAATTTCAGAGATACACAAAACGAAAATATTAAATGATAAAGGAAATGAAAAACAAATAAAGTGTAATTGAACTTAATATATAAAAAGAATTATCTTATAAACTAGTCTGCTTGAGAGTGAAAAATATGAGCGAAAAAAAAGTATCAACACTTTTTTTCCTCACCTCTAAACACAAAGGGTGTAGATTTAATTTTTAACTCGTTGCTATCTAAATGTGTACGTTTTTAAATGAAAGAAAGAAAGAAACCAAGAAAGAAAACAAAAAAAAAAAAAAAAAAAAAAAAATCAAATTCATACTGCCCCTATTGCTAAAAAAAAGCATTTCAAAAGTTTATAACACACACTTACCCAGTTACTTCTGGACAAGATTTACATCTGTTCTGTTCTGTTAAATTTCAATTCGTTTAAATTTTGGTTAAGATTTTTTTTCTCTTGTTAAGAAGTAACTCCGTGAATGAAAAGTTTTAGTGCATCCTGTCACCATGACGTGACGGTGCGAAGGGCGAATTTGAACTGGGCTAGTATGCGTCTTACTAGCTCGCTAGCACAACGTGAGCCCGCGGCACTGGTTTACGAGAAGAAAAGGGCTAATCCGGTCTCAAGTATCGCTCCTGCTCAGAGGGTGGCAAAGGCCCTGGAGAGAAACACGTGTCTAGCGGCTGATTTTAAGAAATGAGGTTGAGGCAACTAAACAGCTATTTATTGTTGATGATTATCAGATTCTCAGAAAGTGACAATGAATGTCCGTATAAGGCTGTGCCATGCTGCTGCAACCCTGATGCTGCTGGCGATTTGCGAGTGGGGACAGCTGGTAAGAAAAAAAGAGGAAGATTTGTCCTTTTCAACCTGAACAAAAATAACTTTCTCCAGCAGAACTTACGTTCGTTCAAAAGAGATACGACATCTAGCCGATGCATCCCGAAGGTTCTCGTGTTCAAAATTGGTCTGGAAACGCGTAATTGGTTAAATAATGAGAATATTTTAGAAAAAAAGATAGTTTTCTGGATTAAATTATTTTATTGAAAAAAGTTTACTAGTCCGTCGGGATCGGAAAGATTTTCGGCACTCAGATTTCTGTCGGAAAATTTGTTTGTCGGATTTTCCCGACGAAGTTAGAAAATTTCCCCGATGGGGGGCAAGACGTTTCCGACGGGGGGGGGGCAATTGCCCCCCTGCCCCATAGCTGGCGCCGCCACTGGACTTAAAACAGTCACATCGACGTGGATGTGACTCACTTTGTGACCACAATGTGACCTTCAGCAGCTCTTTACTTTTTGAGTTTCCTCTTGTAACTCTCGTCTAGTATAGTGGTTAGAATTCTTGGCTTGCATCCAGACGACCCGGGTTCGATTCCAGGCGTGGGACAATGGGTTTCGCAGCGTAACGGTTGGCGGACAGTATGTTGATTCAATCCAGGTTCTTATATCAGTGATTTCTGATGTCAGTAAAAGACTCTTTTATTTTTTCAAAATTAAAAAAAATATTTTATGACGGGTCTTCGGGCGCCGTCACTGTGAAGTCGCATTGTGACGCCGCCGCAACTTCACACACAGGTCGCTGACTTGTCACATCGGTCGCTGTGACTGCGATGTGAGGTCGCCAAACCGTCACTAGGTGACCTCGGTTGCAATTGGGTCGTCATGCGCCGTCACTGTAAAGTCGCACTGTGACGTCACCGCGGTCGGACATTCGTAAGTTGCGGTGACTTGGTTGCGACTGCGCTTGTGACGCGCGTGAGGGTCACAAAAGCGTCACATTTCGGTCACTGTGCTATCAGGGATGTTACGTTAGTCACTATGGAATGACCCTCACGATAACTCGAGAACACAAGACCGGTTAAAAGCTTCGAGTTATAAGTAGATCGAGTTATAGGAGGGTTCTAAAGCCTTCCTAAGAGTTTGAGACTCAATAAAAACTTCGAGATAAAAGACTATTCGAGTTACAAGTACAAGCCTTTGAAATATCGAAACTCGAATGTATGCGCTTTGGATACGATGTCCTTTTTGTCATTAAATGACATTTTAAAATTGTTCATTTGATTTTCCTTTAATTTACCCAAAAAATTCAATGTTTAAAAATAGTTTTATGGTTGAATGTTAAAAGAGAGCGTAAACATAACTTTCCCTGTAATCTTGATGACACTCAAAGCTCTATTTTATGCAGTTTTTTAGTACCTCTACTATGAAGCTATAATTTGTAACTGGCAACATAATTTGCATGTAAGTAAAGTTCTGTTGCAAGTAGCAGCCTGGGTTCGCACCTTTTGAATCCCACCCTCCTAGAAGAATATTAAATAATGGGAACTTAGGGATTCTAATCGATATCCAATTCAATTTTTGAGCACAAGCTAAAAGAGACAAATAAATTAACATTCGTTACATTTTTGCTCTTACCATGTATGGATTTGAGACCGAAAGAATACGAGTGATGAGTTCACTGTGCTTTTCTGTGCTGACCAGCTGGACTTCAAGATCTCCAAATGCACTAGACTCGACTTCCGGCCAATATATTCCAACATTCTGTAGGAAAAAAGGAAAATAAATATTTATCTGTGCACAGTTGACCTTCATGTTTTACGTGGGCTTATTTCATGCGTATTTCATTATACGCGGTTTTAAATTTGATATTTTTGTTTTGCTTTACGCGGATGAGTTTTGACTTTACGCTGATGCGGCATGGCAAACAGATAGAATTCTATCGATCTTGAGCCACTGGAGCCTTTTTTACTGTTCACCCCTGATTCTTTCAAAAGTTTTATTCCTTTAGGCAGTAAAATATACAAACGAGTGGTGTGGTCTTATTCATCACACACCGAAAGGTACTGATTTGCAACAACTTAGGAATTTTTATGACCACGACAGATTAAAATGCACCAGCCAACAAATTTCCATAGACTAAAGTTGTCTGCTTTTTGAGTTAAAAATCGCCATAAAGCTCCAACTACACTAGTGTGCAAAAAATAAGGACGAAGTTGAAAAATCAGCAAAGAAAAGGCATCGCTTTGGATCTAAATGCTATCGAGCGTAAATGGAGTTTTTTTAGGGAGACGCTGGGCATCAAGTAATTTACTGTCAGTAACGATTCTGGAGCTGAGATTGGCGATACAAGAGGAATGGGCTGCATTTATTCAACTACTCATTAACAACATTTTATTCAGCATCAGCAGAAAACCTAAAATCTATACAAATAGTCAAAGGAGCTCACAATGTTCATATCCTCTATTAAAGGCTGCATGTTTCTTGCGGAACATCTGCCACATGAATTTTTCGACCTTCCGTTTCATTGACTTATTCTTTTGATTTCCTTTTTTTTTTTTTGAAATGTTGCTCCCATTACCTATGTTCTAACATCTTGATGATCTTGTGGTATTATTTGCATTAATTTCGAAAGCTTGAGTGAAATGTTATACTGAGAAAACCATCTCGTCCTTAATTTTTGCACTCCAGTTTATTAGTTAAGCGTAGTTTTAATCTTCCTTACCAGATCTTCCGTTTCATCGCTTCCATTAAGCATGATGATGAGCGATGATTTGTAATGATAGATCATGCGCCAAAAATCATCCACTGTGTGCGTCATCGGCATTTGAGTTGCGATGTAGACTGTTTTTCTCCGATAACCCTAAAAAAGTGAAAGCAAACAAGTTTCAATAAAGGAGAAACCAGCGACTAAAAAAGAAACACACTAGTCTGAATACAGACAAGAGCTAAAATAAAAGATCGCTCCAAGGAAACTTTTAATCTTTTAACACTGATAAACTCTTTTTTTTTTGGATTTGAGATAACAAAATAAAAAAACAAATAAATAAAACAAAATAAAATAAAATAAAAAATAAAGATATGAAATAGAATGAATAAAATAAACAAATTAATAAAATACACCAACTTATGAATTTTTATTATGTTTTAAAAGAAACTTTTATGATGAAAATTACAAAAGCAGAGAGTTAAGAAACACTAATTGCATATTGAGTATCGACAAGCCTTAAATAGTTCAAATAAAAGTGGAATTTCTATAAAATCTAATAAACTTTGTACTCAATTCAAAAGAAATTTTAGAAACATAGAAGACTTACATCAACAAAGACTGCATTGATGTAATCAGATCCCTCTTCTGTTGTGCTTTCAGGGAATAGCTTTATTCGGGAAGAATCCACTGTCAGAAAACATACAAGTTACATCAAAAGGAGGTATATTACTTTTGTGTTTACTATGAACAAACCCGGCAGATCATTTGTTTGACGAAAAGGAAAAATATACATTACAAATATAAATTTTCACTAAGGAAAATTTAGAGAAAATAAGAAAAGAAACTCTATTCTTCAATTTCTGTGACTAAATACACATGAGAATATTTGGGATATGTTTGAGATATATTATGTAGAATGTTTTGAAGTTATTTCTGATTAAGTAATCTTTAAGTTCACTTATTAATGCATTTTTGTTCCCCGCATGATTAGTGACAAACTGTCTGGTTGTCACCGAATCCAGTAATTTGACTTACTTTATACTAGCTTATATTTCGCTAATAGTCAAGCTATTTTACTCATACAGTTCAAAGTAAAATATTTCAAAGAGCTCGTTGACAGCAGTTTTTTCCTAAATAATTAAAAGACTATTGAAATAGATGCCAGGTGTGTGGTAGAACTTCGAAATATATACCTTCTCTATATCTTATCATATTGTGTGGTTTATACACATTTTGGTGTGCCTCTGCACTGCAAAAATTGAACTGTTGTTTTCACAGTATAATACTGGCAGCAGAGGTTCCAGTTTAAAACTGTGAAATGCACAGTAATAAACTGTAAAACTAGCAATTTTATGGCTTATTACTGTAAAGTTAGAAATTTTACAGTTTATTGCCGTAAAATGCAACTACATTATACTGTAAAAACAACAGTATAATACTGGCAGCAGAGGTTCCAGTTTATAACTGTAAAATGCACAGTAATAAACTGTAAAACTAGCAATTTTACGGTTTATTACTGTAAAGTTAGAAACTTTGCAGTTTATTACCGCAAAATGCAACTGCATTATACTGTAGAAACAACAGTATAAGACTGGCAGCAAAGGTTCCAGTTTAAAACTGTAAAATGCACAGTAATAAACTATAAAACTAGCAATTTTATGGCTTATTACTGTAAAGTTAGAAATTTTGCAGTTTATTGCCGTAAAATGCAACTGCATTATACTGTAAAAACAACAGCATAATACTGGCAGCAGAGGTTCTAGTTTATAACTGTAAAATGCACAGTAATAAACTGTAAAACTAGCAATTTTATGGCTTATTACTGTAAAGTTAGAAATTTTGCAGTTTATTGCCGTAAAATGCAACTGCATTATACTGTAAAAACAACAGTATAATACTGGCAGCAGAGGTTCCAGTTTATAACTGTAAAATGCACAGTAATAAACTGTAAAACTAGCAATTTTACGGTTTATTACTGTAAAGTTAGAAATTTTGCAGTTTATTACAGCAAAATGCAACTGCATTATACTGTAAAAACAACAGTATAATACTGGCAGCAAAGGTTCCAGTTTAAAACTGTAAAATGCACAGTAATAAACTGTAAAACTAGCAATTTTATGGCTTATTACTGTAAAGTTAGAAATTTTGCAGTTTATTGCCGTAAAATGCAACTGCGTTATACTGTAAAAACAACAGTATAATACTGGCAGCAGAGGTTCCAGTTTAAAACTGTAAAATGCACGGTAATAAACTGTAAAGTTAGCAATTTTATAGTTTGTTACTGTAAAATTAGCAATTTTTATAGTTCATTACCATAAAATTAGCTGCATTACTCTGTAAAAACATTAATTTTTTTACAGTGTTACTTTCAACAAAATAAAAAATAATTATGATAATAATAACAATAACGTAACAATATAAAACTGAGGATCAAAAAATTCAGACGTACGTGGAACTGTTAACGGATCTCTGTTCTTGAAGATGTTTGCTTCGGAAAGGGCAACAGAGCAACGACTGACATCAATTTTCTTCTGCGTCCTATTGAGCTTCTAATGTATCAAAAAAAGTATTGGTGAATGTTGAATGATATTGGATGTTTGGAAATTCGATAATTGAAATTTATGCGTGCAAAAATCCTTTACTATGATTAACATTTTCCAATAATTTATAAAAAACTAAACTTCTTACTCTTTATTTGCAGGAAATTAAAGTATATTAATAGCTTCAATTGATTATCCGTGTACCACACATTTAATAAGTAAATTGAATAAATTTGTCAGAACTTGTTTTGTATAGTATAAAGTGTAAATAATGCGGTAATTGGAGAAAAAATACGTGGTAATTGCGCAAAAACTACGCAAAAGATGATTTACTGATTTAATGGAAAACTTTTAACACGGTTTATCATTTTCATTAAAACGAAAAGTAGTTTTTGGTAACATTTAAACAGTTTTTTACCATTTACCTTACATGTGTCATGTAAACACATGTAAGGATATTATTTCCTTACCTGTGTGTGTTTCTAATTTTATTCGTCAAAAAAAGTTTAATGATTGAATTTTTCAAAAATATATCTATAAATTACGTATTTTTTTTTATTAAAAATAATTTCACATCAAAAACAGTCGGTAGAAGATTGAACACATAATATGACTGTTTTACTAGGGAAAACTTGTGTCTAACAACGCGTGAATGATGAATTCTTGAGTTTCTAGGAAAAATGTTAATCTCAAAATTTCAACCTATTTTGCACGAAGAAGAGATGCAAAGAAATATGTGTTAAGTAACAGTATTCAATATATTCTTCAATTTATTTAACTGTATACTTAAACATAAAACTGCAGTTCTATTACCTCTTAGCTAACATTTTTATCGTATCTACTTTATATTATCAGTAGATATAGTGAAAAGTTAACGGTATACTGTATTTCCTTCTATTGAATACATGATTCCCATGCATATATAAATTGCAATAGTCACTCACTTGAAGAAATTTTACTGGTGTTTTGTAGTACAAGCAGAACTTTCTTCTGGGAGTGTTATACAGTCTAACCTTGTTAATTCGAACAAATTTAAATGAATCACTGCGTAAACGAACTACATTTCTGATCCCCGTTCTAATATTTTTTGTTTATTATTGTACGGATATGACGAACTGCGGTTAAGATGAATCGATTTCAAATGTCCTTTGGAGTTCGTTTTAAAGAGGTTCGACTGGATAACATTAACATTTCAGGATTGGCAATGTCTTAAAACAAAAGGTTCTCCGGACAATTGAGCCCCTTTGTACTGTTAAAATACAAGTGCCTCAAGGTGAAAAAATACTTACGTTATATTGTTTCAGGATAAAGGATCTTTTATCCAGAGTATTCATATAATTCAACTCTTTTAAGTAAAGTGCAATCTTATCAAGCGATATAGAAGTATCTTCGTATTGGACTGCTTCGATAAGTGCTTCATAAATAAAAGTGTACTGTTCCTAAAATATGAAAAGGACTTCTAAGACATGAATTTTTTATTTGTCATAAAATAATAATTCTAGGAGCTTTTAAGCGCTTTTTAAATAGCTAAAAATAAATTTTCAATCAAGTAATCAAGCATACATAGAACGTTTATCACAATTTCATAAATTATGCTTTACCACATTTCGTTTTTCTGGATTAGTTATTAATACGTTAGTCCTTTATCAAATTCGTAAAAGGAACTAACTAAGGAGAGGGTCTGCTCCTGAGTTATGAGCCTTAAATGACCTAAAATGTTCACCAAGTTTTATTTGTAAAGTGATGTCATTTTCTTTAAATTTAAAACACGAGATAACAAGTCCAGTTTTAAAGCTTGCGGTGCTTCACTATTCAAAACAGGAAATGGTTTTAATGATTACCTACATTGGTGGCAAAATGCACTGTCTTAAATGTTAAGCTGTAAGTTTCTAGTTTTTAAAAGGATATTGATTTAAACTTATTTGTATTAAGGCTGGTCAGAAATATTAAGTCAAAACAAACAATATCAGTAAAGTACAGTTAGTCAAAAAAGGATAATAAAGCAACAGAAGAGACCACACAACTGTAATAAAACCAACTATCCTGAATAATTAAGAAAGAAAACTAGTGTTTTGTAAACTGTAAAATATTCAGAAAATATCGCAAAGAAAAAGGAGACATTCGTACCAGTGTCTGCACCAGATGGACTCTTTGATGTCTGGCATTGTTGACAAACCTGAAGACATCCACCCTGCGATCCTCTGCAGCTTGTTGGCACAGCGCGTCAATTGCAACGTATGTGCCAGACCTCCCAGCACCAGCGCTGAAAAAATGTTAATGTACTGTTAGCTAAAAATCGTAAATAATTTGTGATACGTTTTTAGAGCAATCTAATATTTAAGTCGTCTAATCAGTCATATTTTAAAAGCCTTAACTTCAAAGGAAGAACAGTTAATCCTCTAACAGGCTTATTTTACTCACTACGTGTCTGTTACAGTGTAAAATTTAAATTAAAAGTACTGTCGTCCCCGCTTAATGAGGTAACGGATAAAGTAATACACCACTTATATGAATAAAATATTCTGGAACCGAACATTTGTCTTGTCATAGACGCAATGTTAAAGATGCCCGCTTAAACGAATACCCCGGTTAATCGAATAATATTTCTTGGAACCGACAGTATTCGTTTAAGCGGGGCCGACAGTATTTTAACAACATTTTCACTTGTACAGAAGTCACAGCATGCAATTTACTTTCAGAAAATCCTGAATTTCGAAACTGACAGTTAAAAAAATGCATGTTAAAAAAGTAGTGAATTCCACTGGTTGTCTATCTCATCTGTATTAAATATTTGCCAAATATTGTCTTCAATAGGTTGAGACACTCACCTGCAGTGAACGATCATCGGACCTCCCATTACAGGATGGTCGTCTCTCACTCTTTTCAAAAACTTAATGAAATAGTTTGTGTTCATGGGCACTGTACGATCTGGCCACGCCGTATACTGATACTGAAGCACACGATGCGTCCTAATTTCCTACATGGGAAAATAAGTGGAGTTAGAGGATGGAGAAATGTACATAAACGTGCGTGAAAGTTTACAATGTAAAAAAAAGTCACCTTTTACGTAACCGATATCATGAAGAGGAATACGTACCAGTTGCGTATCCTTCCTACTGTTGAAGGATACGCAAAATTTTCATTGATTAGTAAAATAATGAACAGTTTCTTTCAATACATATTAAATCAATAAAAAAGTGATCGTAATGATTTATGTTTGATTTTATTGAGTAATTGTCAAAAGTCTTCAAGTATCGTTTTAATTTTTTGTTTTCAATAAATTACACAAAATTTCCATTTTTCAAATGCGTAAAATACGAGTAAAGTTTCCAACAAAATGGTTAGCTTCGTAATTTATGTTATAAAGTTTATTTCATTTTCTACTACACAAAATAGTTGCAAATAGATATAAAAAATAATTTTTTTTTTTTTTTGAATACTTGTTTCTCTTCACTTACCTGTTTTCTTGGCTGTTATGAATCTCAATTTTTTTTCCACAGACAAGAAAAAAAAAACATGCCTTATAACAAATTTTCCTTGAAACGGATGCATAAGAATATTAGGCATAGTTTTGTTACTTTCATTTGTATTTTTAATTACGTGATGTCCTATTGCTTCTCAATATGGAAGAAAGTTAAGTAACTAGAAACATTGAAAATAACGGTGATAAATAAATTTCAAGTCTTTACTAATGCTGTATGAAATGTATGAACTGATCCCACTAAAATGTCAAACAGAAATGTTCGCTGGCCAACAACTTACATCCATTTTTCTGATGAGGATGGTTCGAATGATGAAGTCCGTATTTTCTTCGGAATGAATCAGCAACACCTGCATGTCTCCACACATCATAGAGTCGTCCGGCCAATACTTTGCGCATTTCTTCTGTTTCGGAACAAAAAAAAATCAATTTCAATAAAAGTATTCCAAAAGTTACTTTCGAAAGGTTATTTACTAATATAAGTATA